>SKCR01028066.1:0-40000 GCA_019454045.1 Zanthoxylum bungeanum
GCAAGAAGATGGAGAGAAGCTTCAAATCTTTGAGTATTCCAAGCTCCAAATGCGTTTTCCCTATCACCTCTTTTGTTCCTTGCTTGTGCTAGCAAAAATGGAGAATGAGAAAACAATTTTCTGCCTTTGTTTATGCAGCTCACGGCGTGAGCAAGAGAGAAAGAAGGAGAGTGTTTCACTTTTATTTTTATTCCCTTTGCATGCCAAAACCGTGAGACACAAAGGAAATGAAAAGTGATATGATATCTAATACCAAAAGATTTTTTAATGCAAAAAATCTTCAAAACCGTGTATGGCTTTCCCTCCAAAATGAAATCCATCATTTGCCATCATTACCACACTTTGAGATTAGAGACAATGTATCATCCCTCAAAGGTGACTAGATACATCCACCATCTATTCGTATTAAGTACTGAGATATCGCGATGTGATTTGCGGATATCACTCGATTCAAAATACGAATGTGTCCGCAAGCACTTTCGGGCTCGGTTTCGTTAATTCCGAATTAACGAATTTCCGTCGCGACGTGAATTAAATAATTACGCCTTGCGAAATTACTATTCAGTTCGCTAATGAATTAATTCTAAATTAATTCGTTTGCCCGAATTAAAATCCGATTTTTAATTCCGCGTCGAAATCTAATTTCGTTTAATAATATATCGAATATATTATTTTATCGATTAATTCCAAATTAATCGATCTCTCTCTCTCTCCTAATAAGGCATTTTATCCAAGATAAAGTTTCTCCGCAATTAATCCAAGATTAATAAGGTTCGAATCAAACGTCATAGGTGAATCTTCAGGAAGCGACCCAAGAGATCTCCGGATATGTTGGCAGTAAATACGGTCGTTGGATAATCCAAACACATACCTACCTCGTACTACGTCTTTACCGATTCACAAGACAAGGTTGGCTTCTAGCAAAGCGCCATGCCTACCCAATTCTCCAGAAATATTCTTACTGGAATATAAGATCTTTATCAAGCGTAGTATACCGCAGTATCGCATATATCGATCCAGTATCGGACGATCACATGTTAGGCCTGGGGATGGAGATGTGTCTGCCCCGTACGAAACATATATCGGATATCAAACAACTAGTCTCTTTAAATCGGACAATCCTGACCTGGTCATATTGTCCTGACGGTTGCAACCTTTTATAGAGGACTAGTTCTGTATCCTGCGTGATCATCATCTCCATATGTCTGAAGTGATACTTCCATCTTGACATCACATCCAGTACACTACGATTCTCGATAAACCCAGAAGAGGCGTACACAGAACCGTTAAAGCCCTGAACCACCAAAACCAAAGTTTACCGATTGTCGCAAGTACTAGCGATGTAAGTCTCAGGTTAAGACCATATACACCTACCCTGATGCGGCCTCCCATAGACACGCAGACATACTACCAATGGGATTCTGCGGGGTCTATCCAGAGCGAAGCTGTTTTCCGTACCATCGGTAAAACACAACCTCCTACCGCACTTGCATAAGTATCCAATACTTAAATATATGAGAACTATGCCGTTGTGCCATCACAACTCGCACAAGTGCAATACTAGTCTATTCCGCATTATCGATGTCTGATCTCGATAACACTTTGACTAGGGATATTTAATGATTAAACCTTTTATATTGATACTGTCTCATATCATCTCAATACGGAACTAATCATATGGACTTTTGCCATTAATAAATCAAAGTAAATAATTTTACAAAACGGCAAAAGGGCAATTTCATTATCGCATAGTTAATTTTGTACAATAATACAATATCATTTACAAAACAGTGACGCTATGGGTCATAATGTCCAACAGAAACGACAGCTCAAAATACCGAAACATTGAACGAGAGCAGTGGACCAGTGAACCGGAGGAATTGCGGAACACCAACCCTTCCGACGGCCGTGTAACGCACATTCGAGAGATGACCTAAGAGGTTAGACCTGAGGGCACCCTTTTTATTTATTCTCATCCTTTTTGTTGTTTATTAGAATTCCCTCGCATGAGAGTCGTTTGTTAATATATGTTGTGGTCCTTGAATGAATGAAAATGTGTTCTCTCTTGTGGTATATTGGATGGAAACCCGACGTAAATTTCGTAGCCGAATTCAAATGGACGGTATTACGGTTTGCACTCGGGATACAATGCCACGTATCACTTGAGAGATTCACACATTTTGTTTCATCCAATCTTGTATTCGAGCATGATCGGGTTGCTAGCATGTTATTTATCTTTTAAGCATGATTTAATCGTTAGTATGCTATTACTTTCTGCATTTTACTTTTTATGCATTGTGATGTAATGCGCATGGGCTTAGTATGTTAGTCTAAAGGTTCTCAATTTGAGGGGAGAAAAGTCCAAAAGGCTACATTTACGACCATACTTTGTCGCGCCGGACAAAGTGTGTTTGATTGAATATGAGATACGTTTAATCGGATATACGGAAGTCCATATTATTGTCTCATTCATTTTTATGCATTATAATGTAATGCGCATGGGCTAGCTATGGTGGATTAAAGGTCCTCTATTCGAGGGAAATGCCTAAAAGACTATATTTACCACGATGTTTTGCAGCGCCTTTTGTTATGTCATTGACCTTTTGCATATCATTGCTCTATTTACGCATGTATTGCATTCTAGTGCGCATGGGCTAACTAGGGTGGATTAAAGGTCCTCTATTCGAGGGAAAATTCCTAAAGGCTACCTTTACCATGATATTTTGCCGCACCTGACGAGGTATACTCGATTGAATGGGAATGAGTTCAATCGGGCATACGGGGTCCTATATTGTGCATCTATGTATGTGTTTGCGTCGTCTATCATACATCAGGTAATGTCTTGTTCGAACGCGTTTATGAACGCTACTTAAACGCGCATGCCTTTTGTTTCATCAGGTCTTGTCCTGTTCGAACGCGTTCTCAAATGCTATACGAACGTGAACCCTCTGTTTACCATTTGAACGCGTTTACGAACGCTACTCGAAAGTGCATACATTTTGTTTCATCAGGTCTTGTCCCGTTCGAACATGTTCTCAAATGCTATACGAACGCGAACCTTCTGTCTACTGTTCGAACGAGTTTTCAAACGCTACACGAATACACATACACTAAACTGATTCATTTTCATCACATTTCAAACATGATTTAGTTGTTAGTACGTTATTCTTCTATGCATGATTAGGTTATCTTCACATGAGAGGTGTGAAGACCCTCCAACTAGATTGAATGATGATATTCCGGGTTTTGATGATGATATGGTTGAATATGCTACGGGGAAAGTGGCAGGGTCTCAAGCTGAACTGTAGAAACTCCGAGATCAGGTAGATTCGGTTACCTGTAAGATGAGGGGCAAACATGAAGACCTGCTAGATTATAAGGCAATGAACTTTGAAGAACAGTTTCCAGCTCAATTCAAGATGCCAGATATGGCCAGGTTCAACGGGAATGGGGATTCTAGGGTCCATCTCCGTCAGTATATTTCATTTATGAGTTCAGTGGGTTTATCCAAGCGTCAGGTTTAGAAAATGTTTGGGATGTCACTCGAGGGGGCACCCATGGTATGGTATCACAACCTGGAGAGGAAGATCAAAGAGGATTGGAGGGAATTGGCAGAGGCCTTTTTGAAACAGTATGTTACAGATCTGGAGATCGACTTGTCACTCCGAAACTTAGAAAACACCAAGCAGAAGCCAGAAGAAAGCTTCAAGGAATATGTAGACCGTTGGAGGAGCCAGCTTTTGAAAATGCAGACTCGGCCCTCAGAGAAGGACCAGATAAAAATGATTATCAAGGGTACTAAGCCCTCAATCTATAGCAAGTTGAGGAGGATGACCTCCATGATTACTGATTTTCGATAGTTGAGGGAGACTGTCATGGATATTGAAGAAGAAGAAGCTGAGAACAGAAATTTCTATAGCCTGAACAGGAGGCCCATTGGAGGAACATTGGGTGCCAAACCTGTTTCTGTTGAGATTGCTGCTATCCGGAACCAACGTTTCTCCGAATTGGGTAGACCATTGTCTAAGGTATTGGAGAAATTAAAGAGACGGGGACTTCTGAAACCCTTAGAAACCAAACCAATTCCACACCCTCCACCACCACATCTCAACCTGAACCACTATTGTCATTTCCATCAACAGAAGGGCCATGACACTGACAATTGTGCCCGCCTTTGCCATGAAATCCAGGACCTTATAAACTCCAAAAAGATACTAGACCCTGAAACAGAACAGCCTAACACACACAAAAAACCCCTACCGAATTACCACTATGTCCCACCACTAACCTATATGAAAAACTCTGGCATACCCGAAAGCCTTGTCCTCAAATCCTTTGACCACCAAGCCTTCTGCCTGGGAATTTGGGATAGAAACAGTGAGGATGAAACAGAACGGAGGAAGAATTTCTGGGAAGATTTCTCCAGTAGTGATGAAGAGGTGGTAAGAGGAATGACACGCAGCGGGCGTTTCTACAGTGATACGGCTGAGAAGGGTAAAGAAGTGTTGATGGAAGGCAGAGAAGTGTTTGAAAATGTGGAGAATGCTAAGGAGGATACAGTGCTACGTCAGTTGAAGAAGACGCGGGCACTGGTTAGCATCTGGGAATTGTTGTGTTTGTCTCAGGAGCACAGGCGGGCAATGGTTGAGGCCTTGAGCAAGATAGTGGTAACGGAGGATGCCAACCCCGCGATGTTTGTCGGATCAGTGTAAAAGGAAGCTTTGTAGATAATAACGTTTTCTGAGGAGGAACTCCCGGCCGAGGGAAGGAACCATAATAGACCCTTATTCATCAGAGCTGAGGTGAGGGGCAAGAAAACATCTTGTGTGATAATAGATGATGGCTCATCCATCAATGTGTGCCCATTGAAGATTTTGGCAAGGTTGGGAATGAAGGCAACATATTTGGATCCCTCTAGTATGACTATCAAAGCTTATGATGATAGCAAGCGGGGAGTTGAGGCTACCTTTGCCACAGTAGTCAAGGTTGGCCCGATTGAGGATGAGGTTGAGTTCACAGTACTGGATATCCCAGCTACTTTTGCTTTGTTATTGGGAAGGTCGTGGTTCCACAAGCTTGGGGGTGTGCCCTCCACTATGCATCAGGTTATTAAGTTTCCCTACATGGGAGAGATTGTCACCATCCGACCTGAAGTAGATAATGTTGTGGCTACTTTAAAGATACAGCCTTTCGTGAGGTTCCAGGTATCGGTAACTTTTGAGGAGTGGGTGGATCCTAAGGTGGCTAGAATCATGGAGAAGATGAAGTTCGAGCTGGGTAAAGGTTCGACATTGCCAAACTTTAAGGGGCAGACTACCCGGAGACGGTTGGGATACATGTCTGATGAGGATAAGCCGAAAGCCAAGAAGAAATGGTTGAAGCTGATGGAATGCTTTGTGAAGGCAACGGGATATCAGGGAGAACCTGAACCGGTATAAGTCAATGGGATTGTGGTACCCGGGTTTGAGATCTTTCAGGAGGTGATAAGTGAGAAGTCACTGGCATCAGAAATTATGAAGAAGGAATAGGAGAAATGGGAAGAAGAGCTGATGAAGTTGGAGGGCCTGACCCTCGAGGAAAAAGAGGAAGAACCAGCTGTGGGAGATGAAGCATCTGTGGAGGATGAAGATGTTCATCTCTCTGATTTATTTGAATGTATTCATGCATCTGCTAGCAATAAAGACAATCATTTTGCTTACTCGTCTGAGTTTTTCCCTTTCAATTTGCATTACTTGAGTATATTTGATATCAGTTCCACCAGAAAAAATACATTCAACCTTGGTACGCTAGAAAGCCCCAAGGAAATTCTAATTGCAAGTGAGGTTACCTCTGAGGAGCGGGAGAAATTATAAGGAATATTGGCCAAATATGTCAAAGTATTTGCTTGGTCCTATGAGGACATGACTGGAGTAGACAGAAGAATTGCCCAGCATGCCATACCAACTTATCCAAATATGAAGCCAGTGAAACAGAAAATTCGGTGGATGAGACCTGAGTAGGCCGACAAAGTCAGAGAAGAAGTCAATAACAGATAGATGTGGGGTTACTGGAAGTAGTATAGTATCCTGAGTGGTTGGCAATGTTGGGTTTCTCTAAGGTCCCAGGATCGATTTCAAGCAATGAAACATATAGTGACTGGTTGTCAATCACTCAAAGTTTTTAAATGCCTTTCCAAAAGTCAACAAAATTTTGGAGGCAAAATTTGGCAATTAATTCTTTCCAACAACTCACATCACTCATGAATAGTGACTGGTTGTCAATCACTCAAAGTGACAAGACATCCATCACATGAATGACGAATGATGTGACTTGTGGGCCCCACTTAAATTCATAATGCGAGTGCGCCCGCAAACACTCCCGGGCTCGGGTTCGCTAATTCCAAATTAACGAATTTTTCGTTGCGACGTAATTAAATAATTATGCCTAGCAAAATTACTATTCATGTCGCTAATAAATTAATTCTAAATTAACTCGTTTGCCCGAATTAAAATCTAATTTCAATTCCACGTCGAAATCCAATTTCGTATAATATATCGAATATATTATTTATCGATTAATTCCAAATTAATCGTTCTCTCTCTTTAAATAATATTTTATCCCAGATAAAATATCTCTGTAATTAATCTCAGATTAATTTTCTCTCTCTTACAATTAATCACAGATTAATAAAGTGCGAGTCATACGTCATCGGTGAATCTTCGGGAAGTGACCCATGAGATCCTCGGATATGTTGGCAGTAAATCCAGTCGTCAAACTATCCGAACACGTACGTACCTAGTACTTATATTTTAACCGATTTACAAGACATGGTTGGCTTCTGACAAAGCATCATGCCTACCCAATTCTCCAGAAATATTCTTACTCGAATATGTGATCTATATCAGGCGTAGTATACGTAGTATTATGTATTTCGATCCAGCATCGGATGTCACGTGCAAGGCCTGGGGCTGGAAATGTGTTTGCCTCGTACGAAGCACATATCGGATCTCTGGTAACTAGTCTCTATAATCGGATAATCATGACCTAGTCATATTATCCCGATGACTGCAGTACATAAGAGAACCAGTTCCGTATCCTACGTGATCATCATCTCCACTATGACTGGAGTGATATTTCCATCTCGACATCACACCTAATACACTACGATTCTCAATATACCCAGAAGAGGTGTACACAGAACTGGTTAAAGCTCTGGACGACCAAAACCAAAGTATATTGATTGTCGCAAGTATTAGCGGTGCAAGTCTCAGGTTAAGACCAAATACACCTACCCTGATTCGGACTTCCATAGACACATAGTCATACTACTTATGGAATTCCGAGGGGTCTATCCAGAGCGAAGCTGTTTCCGTACCATCGGTAAACACAACCTCATATTACACTTACATGAGTATCCTATACCCAAATATATGAGAACTATGTCGTTATGCTCCCACAACGCGCACAAGTGTAATACTAGTCTATTCCGCATTATCGATGTCCAATCTCGATAATACTACGACTAGTGATATTTAATGATTAAACCTTTATGGATTGATACTGTCTCATATCATCTCAATCCGGAACTAATCATATGGACCTTCTATCATATATACATCTAGGTAATCCAATTACAAATGATAGAAGAGCAGTTTCCTTTGTCACATAGTTAATTTGTACAACAACACCATGATCTGTACAAATAGTGATGCTATGGGTCATAACTGTCCAACAAGCAAATATTATGCCAGTGCCAAAGAAAGACGGGAAAGTCAGAATATGTGTGGATTACAGAGATCTTAACAAGGCTTGTCCGAAAGATGATTTTCCTTTACCTCATATTGATGTACTAGTTGATAGTGCAGCTTTATCTGCCATGTATTCATTTGCAGATGGGTTTTCAGGGTACAATCAGGTTCTTATGGCTGAAGAAGACAGACACAAAACTGCATTTGTCACCGAGTGGGGTACTTATTGTTACAAGGTAAAGCCATTTGGGCTCCAGAATGCAGGGGCTACTTATCAATGGATGGCAACTACATTATTCCATGATTTAATGCACAAAGAGATTGAAGTATATGTGGATGACATGATGGTGAAATCAGAGACAAGAATTGGGCATATAGAAGCACTGGAGAAGTTCCTTCAGAGAGTTGACAAATACAACTTGCGGTTGAATCCCAAGAAATATGTGTTTGGGGTAACATCAGGAAAATTGCAAGGACATACAATTGGAATGAGAGGAATAGAGGTAGACTCTGAGAAGATCAAAGCAATTATTGAGATGCCAGCACCGAAGATAGAGAAGAAAGTCAGAGCATTCCTTGGGAAAATTCAGTACATCAGTCGGTTCATCACCAAGTTGACGTCAGTATGTGAGCCTATCTTCAAACTACTGAGAAAAGACCAGCCAGTGAAATGGAATGAGCAATGTCAAGCAGCCTTCGACAAGATCAGAGAATACTTGGTAAAACCTCATGTATTGAAACCCTCGAGACTGGGCAGACCCTTGATATTGTATTTGGCCATAGAATCGGAAGCACTGGGGGCAATGATGGTACAGGCAGATAAGACAGGGGTAGAGCATGCAGTCTACTATGTCAGTAAGAAGATGCTTCCGTACGAAGCCCGCTATCAAGAAGTATAGAAGATCTGTTTGGCGATGGTATGGGCGTCAAGAAAACTGCGGCATTACTTCCAGTCTTACAAGATCCAGGTGGTAGCCAAAGAAAATCCCTTGAAATATTTGCATTCAGTGCCTTCGCTAGTGGGGAAGTTGGGCAGATGGTTAGTGTTACTGACAGAGTTTGACATTGAGTATCTCACCTCCAAAGTAATCAAGGGGCGAGCCGTAGTAGAGTTCCTGGCATTGCAACCTATTGAAGGGGATCAGTATAAATTTGAATCCCCATATGAAGAGATCCAACCAATAATAATTCAAGGATGGAAAATGTATTTCGATGGAGCGGTGAATTGCAAGGGAGCCGAAATTGGGATTGTGATAATGACCCCCGATGGAGAAACCTTGCCTATGGCCAAGAGGTTGACATTCGGAGTAACTAACAACATGGCCGAGTATGAAGCATGTGCTTTTGGATTGACTGCATTGATAGCCTTGAAGGCTGAGAGTGCGGAGGTCTACGGAGATTCGATGTTGGTAGTCTGACAGATGCAGGGAGAATAGGAATTGAATGAAGAACGGTTGAAACCTTACCTTTTTTACCTCCGAAAATTGGCACAGGCTATCCCCGATTGTAAGTTTCAGCACTTGCCGCGATAAGAGAATCAGATGGCAGACGCATTAGCTACACTTGCAGTGACTTGGGAAAATCCAGAGAAGTTAATGATGAGACCATTGGTACTGACAAAAGCAACAGACCCGTTTATGAGATAGAAAGAGTTTTGGAAATGGAGATCGACGATGGTAAACCTTGGTATCATGACATTCAGAACACAAAGAATTCCCTGAATGAGCAAGCAGAAAAGACAGAATAGCCATTCAGAAGTTGGCCTCTCAGTATGTGATTTTAAAAGAAGAATTGTACAAGAGACAGGTAAATGGCGTTCAGTTGAAGTGTTTGGGAAAAGAAGAGGCTCAGAAGGTAATGGAAGAAATACATGTCGGGGTATGTGGACCGCATATGAATGGGTTGAATTTATCTCGCAAGATTGTAAGACAGGGTTTCTACTGGTTGACCATGGAGACAGACTGTGCAAAGCTAGTAAAACATTGTCATGATTGTCAAGCACACGGTAATTTGAATCATCTGCCGCACACAGAGTTGCATGGGCTATCAGAGCTGTGGCCTTTCTCAGTATGGGGAATTGATATGATCGGGGAGATTCGACTGAGTGCATCGAATGGACATCGTTTCATAGTAGTGGCAGCGGAATACTTCTCAAAATGGGTGGAAGCCGAGTCATTTCATAATGTCACAGCAAAGCAGATGGCGAAGTTCATAGTTCGGAACATCATATGTCGATATGGGATGCCGCATCATGTAGTGACAGATAACGGAGTTCGGTTTCAAGGGGAAACAAAGGCAATGCTACAGAGATATGGGATAGGACATCACAAGTCGTCACATTACCGGCCGCAGGCAAATGGGGCAGTTGAGGCAGCCAATAAGACAGTAAAGATGATATTAGCCAAGATGACAGAGAATTGCAAATATTGGGCTAACAAGCTATCGTATGCCCTGTGGGGGTACAGAACATCAGTAAAAAGAGCAACAGGAGCCATGCCTTACTCTTTGGTCTATGGAATGGAAGCAGTACTGCCAGTGGAAGTTGAGATACAATCCTTGAGGGTATTAGCAGAAATAGAGTTACCTCAACAAGAATGGGCCGCAGAGAGATTTGAACAGTTAGCACTACTGGATGAAAAGAGGCTGAAGTCCTTGCATCACATGCAGATATATCAGAAGAGACTAGCCCGAGCATTCAACAAAAAGGTGCGTCCTACTAAGATCAGAAAGGGTGATTTGGTACTTAAGCAGACGAGGCCGTCGACGACAGACCCAAGAGGAAAGTTCAGACCTAACTAGGAAGGACCCTATATAGTGCAGAAAGTAATGGGAAATGGGGCAGTGAGACTGTCAGATTTGAAAGGGAACGAGTTCACCGAGCCGATCAACATGGATAGATTGAAGCAGTATTTTTCATGAGGGAAAGAAGACCAAGCAGTCACCAAGAGAATTGACAGAAGACCTAACCCAACGGGATAGGAAACTCATTCATGCATGCATGCATACACGTAACATATTTGCATTCTTTTTGTGTTTGTTCTGTTTTGTAATAACAGGTTTCAAAGAAGAAAAAGATAGCGACAAAATTAAGCCAACCAAAAGCAGCAACAATACAGTGTCATCAGTTTCAGGAAGGAATCAGTATCAATTTGGGGGCGAGGCCCATGTCAACATCAGTTTGGGGGCGAGGCCCACATCAACATCAGTTTGGGGGCGAGGCCCATGTCAGCATCAGTTTGGGGATAAGTCCCAGGGTCGAGACCCACACATATCATTAGCAATTTTGGGGATGAGTCCCAAGGGCGAGGCCCACGTCAGTATCAGTATCAGTTTTGGGGATGAGTCCCAGGGTCGTGACCCACATCATCAGCAGTTTTGGGGATGAGTCTCTGGGTCGTGACCCACATTATCAGCATCAGTTTTGGGGATGAGTCACAGGGTCGTGACCCACATTGTCAACAGTTTTGGAATGCGTCCCAGGGTCTTGACCCACATTGTCAGCAGTATTGGGATGCGTCCCAGGGTCGAGGCCCCCATTTGTCGATTACAGTTATTGGGATCGTCCCAGGATTGAGGTCTACTGCATCATCAGTTTTGGGGATGCGTCCCAGGGTCGTGACCCACATTGTCAGCGGTATTGGGATGTGTCCCAGGGTCGAGGCCACCATTGTCGATTGCATTTATTGGGATGCGTCCCAGGATCGAGGTCCACTACATCATCAAATCAGCTCGAAGCAGCAGGCAAGTCAGGTGGCAGCTGGCGAACCAGGTAAGTAAAAATGCATTGCAGAACTTTGATAGGATTGTCATTGTCATACACTGCACAAGTCCGATCAAATTGGGGGTGACTGTAGGCACTGCATTTTGCATATAAGTCCCCATGATGAGTCTAATACGGATGCACTACTTTTTAGGTGGCGAGAGTCGTGGGAAACGAATGTCGGAAGGGGAAATTCAGAATAAGTATGTCATCAGATTCAATTCACATGTTCACTGCTTTCGTTCGTGCTGCATTCATGAACACGTTCGAACGTCAAGTAGATTGCGGGCGTTCGTGTGCATTGTTCGAATCGGCGTTCGAACGGTGTCGGTACTTCTGGTTTTGTTGCTAGCCTCATGCCTAAGCCCAATTAGCCCACCAGAACCCACCCAAAAATAATTAAAACATTTAAAACATGTCACAAATAAAAATAATATCCTTCCTAAATTAAATAAATCACATCCCAATTTAAATAATTCACATACCTAAATGAAACAAATCAAATATATGATATTCCTTATTAAGCCAAATCATGTCCCTAATTAACTAGATATTTTCCTTGTGAGACACCAATTAGGATATTCCCCCCAATAATTACTTGATCCCATTCCTATTCAAACAAGAGAAACCCTAGCCTTTGCCTATAAAAGAAACACAAATACAACCTTAGAACCCCTACCATTCACGCATAACGCCCAATACAAGTAAGAAGTAACAAGAAATAATTATCTTCTCCTCCTCCCTCCATTGCCGAAAACACTAAACCAAAATACCCCTATTACCGCACAAACACAACCTAAAATTGCACCAACACCACCGAAAATCACCCTTAAAACTGCACTATAACCACCGATAATCACCATCAAACAGCAGCTCCAAAATCGTAAAAACAGTAGCCTAAATCCGCAAAATAGTGACCGAAAAACAGCAGCAAAACAATAGCAAAATAGAGGAAACGACAGTTCAAAACACCAAAGCAGTGAACGAGAGCAGTGGACCAGTGAAACGGATGAATTTCGGAGCACCAACCCTTATGACGGCCATGTAACGCACTTTCGAGAGACGACCTAAGAGGTTAGACCTTAGGGCACCCTTTTTATTTATTCTCATCTTTTTTGTTGTTTATTAGAATTCCCTCGCATGAGAGTCGTTTGTTAATATATGTTGTGGTCCTTGAATGAATGAAATATGTGTTCTCTCTTATGGTATATCGGATGGAAACCCGGATGTAAATTTCGTAGCCGAATCCGAATGGACGGTATTGCGGTTTGCACTCGGGATACAATGCCACGTATCACTTGAGAGATTCACATATTTTGTTTCATCCAACCTTATATTCGAGCATGATCGGGTTGCTAGCATGTTATTTATCTTTTAAGCATGATTTAATCGTTAGTATGCTATTACTTTCTACATTTTACTTTCTATGCATTGTGATGTAATACGCATGGGCTTAGTATGTTAGTCTAAAGGTTCTCAATTTGAGGGGAGAAAAGTCCAAAAGGCTACTTTTACGACAATATTTTGCCACGCCGGACGAAGTGTGTTTGATTGAATGTGAGATACGTTTAATCGGATATATGGAAGTCCACATTATTGTCTCATTCATTTTTATGCATTATGATGTAATGCTCATGGGCTAGCTATGGTGGATTAAAGGTTCTCTATTCGAGGGAAATGCCTAAAAGGCTACCTTTACCACGATGTTTTGCCGCGCCTTTTGTTATGTCATTGACCTTTTGCATATCATTGCTCTATTACGCATGTATTACATTCTAGTGTGCATGGGCTAACTAGGGTGGATTAAAGGTCCTCTATTCGAGGGAAAATGCCTAAAGGCTACCTTTACCATGATGTTTTGCCGCGTCGGACTAGGTATACTCGATTGAATGGGAATGAGTTCAATCGGGCACACGGGGTCCTATATTGTGCATCTGTGTAGGTGTTTGTGTCGTCTATCATGCATCAGGTAATGTCCTGTTCGAACGCGTTTAAGAACGCTACTCGAATGCGCATGCATTTTGTTTCATCAAGTCTTGTCCTGTTCGAACGCGTTCTCAAATGCTAAACGAACGCGAACCTTTTGTTTACCGTTCGAACATATTTACGAACGCTACTCGAACGCTCATGCATTTTGTTTCATCAGGTCTTGTCCCGTTCGAACGCGTTATAAAATGCTAAACGAACGCGAACCTTTTATTTACCATTCGAACACGTTTACGAACACTACTCGAACACGCATACATTTTGTTTCATCAGGTCTTGTCTCGTTTGAACGTGTTCTCAAACGCTATACGAACGCGAACCTTCTGTTTACCGTTCGAACGTGTTTTCAAACGCTACACGAATGCACATACACTAAACTGATTCCTTTTCATCACATTTCAAGCATGATTTAGTTGTAAGTACATTATTCTTCTATGCATGATTAGGTTATCTTCTTTCGCAATAGGCATTCAATTTACGTTTATGTTTAGGTTGTTATTTATCTTTCGTGTTTGATGATTCAACATGTTCAAGAGATTATTGTGTGATATCGTACATTCGCCGTTATAATGATTACTTTCATGCATATGAATTAGGAGTAGAAATTCATGGAAATATGTTGCGTAGATTCGATTATTGCATAAATCATTTCATTACAAGTGGCATAAGTAAGGGACCATTCCGAACCCAACGGTTTGAGGTCTTCCCTTACGAGGGGTGAGTGCGGCCTTAAATCATTTTCTCGGTTCACACCGGGTGGCGACTCCATGTTATTTCTCTGGTTTAGTTCCCCCGTGGGCTACTCCATACTATCAACTGTGCCGCGAGCCCGGAACAGCGTCATCCAACATCTGTGTCCTACACGCGATTGTCCGAGAGAGTCAGAAAACAACCTGGGAGGTATGAGTTTCTTATTTCACCTCATAAAGATGTTAATCTTATTGAGGAATACAAACTGACTACGTATGAGGAAGTGATACAAGTATCGACTCCCTATTATGGCAAAGTGCAATGAAGTCTGAAATGGATTCCATGTATACCAACCAAGTTTAGACACTGGTTGTTGTACCAGAAAGCATTGTGCCTATTGGTACTATATAAGTCTTCAAGGAAGACATACATGGAAGGCAACATACCAACGTACTAAGCTGGGCTTGTAGCGAAAAGGTATCGTTATCAACATTATGTCGATTACGACGAAACCTTTTACTCGTTGCCACGGTTAAATTCCATTTGGATAATGCTTGCCAATACTGCATGTTTCATTTATGAAATATGGCAGCTGAACGTCAAAATCATTTTCCTTAAATGGAAACCTTTTGGAGGATGTTTACAACATCCTGACGGTTTTTTCGTACCAAAACGAGCAAAAAGGTTTGCAAGTTAATTCGATCCATTTATGGATTGAAGCAAGCATTGTGTTCTTGGAATTATCGTTTTGATGTAATCATAATGGTATATGATTTAATTCAAAACGAAAATGATTATTGTGTATATAAAGAGGTTAGTGGGAGCGCACTGACAGTGATTGTCCTAAAAATGATGATATGTCATTTCTTGGAAATGATATTCCCATAATACAATTGGTGAAAGCTTGGCTTTCATGAAAATTCTCCGTAGAATTCTTGGGGGGGCAACCTTTATTCTAGGAATAAAGATCTACTAGGATAGATCTAAGAGTTTTTGGCACTCTCTGAGAACTTGTACATTGAAATATATGTACGCGACCTGGTGTCTCATATGCTTTGAGCATATGGAATCACAATCAGGCCAATCCAAGTGATAGTCACTGGATTGATGTTAAGAACATCCTTTAGTATCTTAGATGAACTAAGGATGTTTTCTTATACTATGGAGAAGGAGAACTTGAAGTGACTGGGTTCACTGCTGTAAATTTCCTAACCGATAAAAATGACTATAAGTCATAATAAAGGTACTATATAGTTTGAATAACGGAACAGTGAGTTGGAAATCTTCTAAGCAAGAAAATGTTACCGAATAAACAACAAAAGCAGAATATTACTGCAACTGATGCAGCAATAGAAGCCTTTTGGATTGATAATAATCCTAATCAGATTAGGAGTAATATTATCAAGATTGGACATCGATAATGCGAAATAGACTAGTATTACACTTGTGCGCGTTGTGGGAGCATAACGGCATAGTTCTCATATATTTGGGTATTGGATACTCATGCAAGTGTAATAGGAGTTTGTGTTTACCGATGGTACGGAAACAGCTTCGCTCTGGATAGACCCCTCAGAATTCCATTGGTAGTATGACTATGTGTCTATGGAAGTCCAAATCAGGGTAGGTGTATTTGGTCTTAACCTGAGACTTGCACCACCAATACTTGCGACAATCAATATACTTTGGTTTTGGTCATCCGGGGCTTTAACAGGTTCTGTGTACGCCTCTTTTGGGTATATTGAGAATCGTAGTGTATTGGGTTTGATGTCAAAACGGAAGTATCACTCCAGTCATAGTGGAGATGATAATCACGTAGGATACGAAACTGGTGCTCTTATGTACTGCAGTCATCGGGATAATATGACTAGGTCATGATTATTCGATTAAAGAAACTAGTTACCAGAGATTCGATATGTGCTTCGTACGGGGCAGACACAATTCCAGCCTCAAGCCTAGCATGTGACATCCGATACTGGATCACAATACGCAATACTACGTATACTACGCCTGATATAGATTACATATTCCTTTAAGAATATTTCTGGAGAATTGGGTAGGCACGGTGCTTTACTAGAAGCCAACCATGTCTTGTAAATCGGTAAAAGCGTAGTACTAGGTACGTACGTGTTCGGATAGTCCGACGACCGGATTTACTGCCAACATATCTGGGGATCTCATGGGTCACTTCCCGAAGATTCACCGATGACGTATGACTCGCACATAATTAATCTGGGATTAATTAGAAGAGAGAGAAAATTAATCAAGGATTAATTACGGAGATATTTTATCTGGGATAGAATATTATTTAAAGAGATAGAACGATTAATTTGGAATTAATCGATAAAATAATATATTTGATTTATTATACGAAATTATATTTCGACACGGAATTAAAATTAGATTTTAATTCGGGCAAACGAGTTAATTTAGAATTAATTCGCTATCGACGTGAATAGTAATTTTGCTAGGTAAAAGTATTTAATTAAATTTGATTTAATTACGTCGCAATGGAAAATTCGTTAATTCAGAATTAGCGAACCCGAGCCCGGGAGTGTTTGCAGGCCCACTTGCATTTCGAATTCAAGTGCGGCCCACAAGTCACATCACGCGTCACATCATTAGTCATTCAAGTGATGGATGTCTTGTCACTTTGAGTGATGTGATGTCTAGTCACTTTTGAGTGATGTGAATAGTTGAAAGGCTTTTAAAGCCTTGTACCTTTTTGGGAAATGGTAATTGACTTTTGGTATTTTGATTTTTGAAATCAAATACCAAATACACAACACATTTTTCTTCTCTCTCTCTTCTCCTCTCCAATTCGGTCAAGGGCCAAATTCTCTCAATTTTGCTTCTTTTTCCCGAAAACAACAAGGAAGATTTGTGGCAAAAATTTCATAGTGCTAGCACACCAAAGGAGTCATCCAAAGGTGATAGGGAAACAAACCCTTGAGCATGGAATCCATTCAAAAGGCTTGGAGCTTGAAGATCATCCATGGAGGGCTTGACCGAATACAAAGGAGCACAAAAGGGACTTTGGCTGAAAAGCTTGAAGATTTTTGTTGTTCCTCGCATCGCAAAAGCCGATCAAAGTGAGTATTTCGCAACTTAACTTTGTTGTATTCACACATGTTTTACGCTTAAATCGATCTTGGTTTGACCTTAGAAACCCAATAGTGTGTGTAAGCACCGGTCAAGTTTTTGGCGCCGTTGTCGGGGACTTATTTATCTTTCACTATTAGTTTTGGGGTTAGATACGTTACTTGTATCTAATTTCTTTTTACTTATTGTTTTTGTTTTCTTGTGTTTCAGGTTCTCAGAAACTACATGAGACGAACCAGAAGCTTTGAACTCCGACCGCTTGACTCAGAAATCGAAAGAACCATCAGACAGTTGAGAAGGGAAAGGCGAAAAGGCCAAGAAGCTTTAGTCAACATAGAACCTGAACCTTTGGAAGTTGTACCACTGATACCCATTCGAGACAGAACCATTCCGGTGGTCGACGGCTTCATTTCCTGTATTGTACTTCCTCATTTACCAGTAAATGCGTGTGACATCAAAAAATGCATCCAGATTATTCAGTAGTCAATACAGTTTGGGGGAAATGCAACTGAAGATCCTAATTCCCACATCAGCAACTTCCTGGAATTTTGCGGTACTTTCAATTACAACCGAGCAGCTGAAGAAGTAATGAGACTGCGTGTTTTTCCATACTCCTTGAAGGACAGAGCTAAAGCTTGGCTACATTCACTACCAGCAGGTTCCATCACAACTTGGAACATTTTTGCCACCAAATTTCTTGCAAAGTACTTTCCACCATCCATAACTGGAAAGCTGAGGAATGATATCACATCCTTTGTACAACAAGACTCAAAAAATCTCTACGAAGCTTGGGAAAGGTACAAATATTTGCTCTGGAAATGTCCTCACCATGAGATTCCAAAATGGCTTCAAGTCCAAACATTCTATAATGGACTTTCTGGAATAATAAGAACCACAATCGATTCTGCTGCTGGAGGAGCTTTAATGGCAAAATGAGAAGATCAAGCCTGGGACCTAATCGAATAAATGGCCAACAACAATTCCTTGTGGCCAATAGAAAGAAACGTGATCCAAAGAATTGCAGGAATTTTTGAAAGTGGAGCCAATACAGCAGTCAACGCCAAGCTAGATCAGATATACAAATTCATGGAGACTCTTACCACTGAATCCACAAGTTCACCATATGGAGGAGCACCAGAGCCGAACCAACTTAAAGAGACGGAGAATTATGTCAACAATTTCAACAGACAGAGGAACAATCCCTATTCCAACACCTATAACCTAGGGTGGAGGAATCATCCCAATTTTTCATAGAGCAACAATTCAGGGCAAAAGAAAAATCTAGAACCTGGATTCCAACAGCATAACTATCCACTACCTGGATTCCAGCAACAGAACAAAGGCCATGAGCAGGCAAATGAACCAGGAATAGCAGAAGTGCTGACTTAGTTAAAAAAAATATGATGCTATGTTTCGGAACCAATCTGTTTCCATCAAAGCACTGGAGAATCAAATCGGACAACTGGCTAATGCTAAGAGTTACAGACCACCAGGTAATCTTTCCAGCAACACAGAACCAAATCCAAGGAACCGAGGGAAGGAGCAGTGTCATGCCATTATGTTAAAAACAGTACTGAAATCAACAAAGATGTTGGAGCTAAAACAACTGCTGAGGAAGTTCCAAAAGAAACAAAGCAAAAGATGGAGGAAAAAGAAGCAAAGGAAAAAAACATATCACACCCACCTCCACCTTTTCCTCAGCGTCTTCAGAAAATAAACTGAACAAGCAGTTTTCTCGATTCCTGTAGGTGTTCAAAAAGCTTCACATCAACATTCCATTTGCAGAAGCCTTGGAACAAATGTCCAGCTATGTAAAATTCATGAAAGACATTATTTTACGAAATGGAGATTGGGAGATTACGAGACAGTAGGTGCAAGTGTTAACTTGATGCCTTTTTCTATTTTCAGGAAACTGCAGATTGGAAAAACAATGCCCACTTCAGTCTCTCTACAACTTGCTAATAGAACGCTCATATTTCCAAGAGGCGTAGTTGAGGATGTGCTGGTCAAGGTTGACAAATTCATTTTCCCAGCATATTTTATTATCATTGATATGGAGGAAGACGCAGACATGCCAATCATCATTGGGAGATCGTTCTTGGCTACAGGTCGAACCATTATTGATGTACAAAAAGGAGAATTAACCATGATGGTACAGGACCAAGAAGTAACATTCAATATTTTCAATGCCATGAATTTCCCAGATGATGAAAAGAATGAGGAATGTTTCAGACTTGATGTGATACACAGTACCATTCATAACTCTAATGCAATGCAAAGTTCTATTGACAAACTTAAAACATGTCAATTGCCTGTGGAGCCTGAAGATAAAGCGTCTTTTGCACTGAAAAAGCCAATTCTTGCACTATAAGCAACGGAAGAGAAAAAGTTCCACCAGCTCAACGAATTGGAGGAATTTCACAATCAGCCTTTTGAGGATGCCAATTTGTACAAAGAAAAGGCCAAGGTGGTCAGGTCCATTTGTGATCACCAAGGTTTTACCAGACAGAGCCGTTGAGATACATGATCCAGACTCCAACAAAACTTTCAAGGTTAAAAACAAGTGTGTTAAGCACTACTGGGGAGAATCATTTGAGCGATAAAAGAAAGTGTCACACTTTCAGATCCAGCCTAACGTTTGAGAAGTCACATCTAGTTGACGATTTTAAACTTAGCGCTCGCAGGGAGGCAACCCATGCAATTTGTGTATATATTGTGATCTGGTGTGTTTTATTTTTGTGTGTTTAATTTTTACAGGTAAAGTCATTTAACGATGGAAGAAGCTCTCGTAAATCTTCAGAAGCAATTTCCTTCTCTCCCTCAAAAATCTCTGAAGAAAGTCTACAAAGCTCGCTTGGAACGGATGAGGTTACTGATGATCAAAGGTATTCCTACTGAAATTCGTTGGATTATTGAAGCACGGGTCCGATTGGCAGGTGAGTCTTCTGACTCTTTTATTTCACATCTGTCTGGTTTAGGAAGGAGCACCTATGCTAAAAAGAGAAGAGCCAAAAGAATGTGTGTTTTTTAAAAATGTGCTCGTATGTTTTATGATACTCGTTGTCGTTCTTTAGGAATGGTGTCTGATAACCGCGAAGATAAGATTAATTTCATTAGGGATGGCTTGAGTAAGGAGTCTTCGGATGATATATCTAAAACTCTTGAGACGCATCCCAGTGGATATGTGTATCATGAATTCGTGTGTTATATACACAATTCCAAAAAGAAAGACAACAGTTAAGTCTCTCGGGAATATGACTCAAAAAGACCTTGTTTGCCAATTTATAAGAAAATTGGATAGGAAGCTTGTCCCTGATGCATAGACGTCAATCAAGCCGCTACCATTATTGTAAATATTATATCTCTTTGTCTTTTCCTAATAATTGTGATTTGTTTTGTTGTTTTCTTTTATTTCTCCGACAGGATCCTGACATTTTTTACTATCATGATTTATTTTACTGTTTAAATAATAATTTTCATTTGGCAGGTACTAGTGCTATTTTTTACTCACCCTTTTCAGATGTTATAAATTCAACTCATCATTGCACTTTTGAAGACATCCAGAATAAAACATGGAAGCCACTTCAAGAAGACGAGTTGAAAACATCTGTGTGTTTTACGGTACTAGTGTTGGTGTTAAACCACAATACGTAGAAGCAGCACAGGAATTGGGTCGAGTCTTAGCTGCAAGGAATATGCACTTAGTGTATAGCGGAGGCAATCTTGGACTTATGAGGATCGTTTCAAAAGCTGTACAGGAGGGAGACAGTCAAGTTTTGGGAATCATTCTAAAACCCTTGGCGGAGACAAATCTTATTGGACCATTAAACATATAGGAACTGATCATGCCAGGTATGTCTGAACGATTGGTAGAAATGATTAACCGTGTTGATGCTTTTATTGCTTTGCCAGGTGGTTTGGGTACATTGGAGGAAATTTTTACAGTGTTATCTTAGGCGAACCTGAACATACACCAGAAACCGCTTGGACTGTACAACGTTGAAGGATTTTATGATTTTTTTTGTGTGTTTCTTGATGATGCTCGGAGAAATGGGTTCGTGTCAAAACCTATGAAAGAACTCTTCTTCACTTTCAGAACTGCTCCGCATCTAATTGACCAAATCTTAGCCTATGAACCACAATTGACCCTATCCTTTCAAAGATAAATTGGTCCGAGGACGATCGTGGTAAGAGCCGTCAGATTAATCTGGATCTTAACCTTTAAATTTTCGTGTAGAATTTCATCTAACCAGGTACTATCTTCCAAGCTCTTCTTCTACTGTTTAAGACATTGGGGACATGTCTCATTTAGGTTTGGGGGAGGGAATTAGTTGATCAGTATCTTTTTTTAGTTGTGTGTTGTTTTTATTTTTAGTCCAAATTTTTTTAAAAAAATACAAAAAAAAATTGAAATTTTTTCAAAAATTACAAAAATATTTTGCGTTTTTGTGTATTTATTTTGACTAAAAATGTGAAATTGGTAAGAGATAGCCGAGTAAGGAATTTCCACTCCAGAGACGTATCTCAAACCTATTTCGGAACAAGTTAATTTTTATTTATTTCCTTTTGAATTATTTAATTTGTGAAATCTCCATAATACTGGCAGGTATTATCAATATGCATAGTAACATACAGATATGAGCTATAATTGAAAAGTTGGTAATATTCAGTGCTCTAGTTTAATTGGAGAAGCATCTCAAAAAAAGCAATGGAGTAAAAAAATAAATAAAAAATAAAAAAAATAAAAAAAATAAAAAAAAAAACATCTGAGGTCCGAGTTATTAAGTCTGTAAGGGTGTTTTAACACCTAGTGCCCTAAAGCCACTGGTTTGGGAGTCACTGGCCCAAAGCTCGCTACATGGATCAAGGATGTTGCAAATATATATATATATATATATATATGAAGTATGAGTAATTAAATCTGTAGGGGTGTCTTAACACCTGGTGCCCTAAAGCCAACTGGTTTGGGAGCCACCGACCCAACACTCGCTACATAGATGGAAGATATTGTATATAAATAAATAAAAAAATCAAAGAAAAAATCAGAAAAATTATTCCATTGCTACAAAAAGGTGTGAATTCTGATAAAACTTTAAGACAAAAATATTACTCTCTTATCAACTGCACTTATGACTGTTGTGTGCAAAAATGAGTTGTTTAATATTTTTTTGGCTGTGTATATGGAGAATGGTAAATATAATCGGAGAATTTACTTATTCAGTAATTTAGAAAGAAACAAAACAACTAGTAACTTGGAGTAGAAGATTCACCTGATTAGTCACTAACTTCTTTATTCTCTTTTCGCTTGTCTTTTTGCTTTTGTGTGCATTAATTTCACTACTTTTTTACTTTTGTAAAATGCTTGTGGGTATCATTGTTGTAAACCCTCACGAGACTACAACTCGTCCACTAGGGACACCTAGGGGTTTAAAGGCTTGTTGCATACGCTAAATGCAACTGTGATCCCTACGAAAGTGGCTTAGTTAAATTTTATTTTAAAAATGTTTATTCTATGTTTTGCTCGAGGACTAGCAAAATGTTAGCTTTGGGGGTGTGATGAGTGGTAATTATATCACTATTTCCCACTCATTTAATTTAATATTTTGTATAGTTTCTTGAGTTTTGTGAATATTTTGATGTGTTTTGTGTTATTTTGTAGATAAATAAAGTTTCAGGACTCTCTGGAGGGGATTTGGAGCCAAAACATGAAAATTAGACAAAAGGGCATTTTCGTCATTTTTCGCGTCGCGACGCCTAACATGCACCAAGACTTGCTAACATGGGCCGGGTCCATAAGTCAGAATCTGAGAAGTTTGACTTTGCTAACGTGCGTCGTGCCACGTGTCACCATCACAGCCGATCTGCTAACAAGCGTCGTGCCACGTGTCATCATCCTACGGCGTCGACAGTCGCCATCGCCACGTGTCACTCCATGTGTCTGCCACGTCATCATCCACATCACCAGTTGACCGAGTCAAAGTGCCACGTCATCGCCACGTCATCATCAGACAATCACAGCGTGCCACGTGTCGCAATTCTATGATGCCGACAGTCACTTTCGCCACGTGTCGCCACGTCATCGCCACGTCAGCTCAATCATTCAGCTCCCAGCCGCCTTGCCACGTGTCACCTTATCACCTTATCCAGAATCTGAAGCCGACGAACCAGAAGCTGCCACGTCGATAACCACTCGCGTCGCGACGCGAGCTGCGCGTCGCAACGCCGACACCCTACTGACGCCTATAAATAGAGCTCGAATTTTCAGTTTCAGATGTACCTTCCTCTCTAATTTCTCTGATGTAAATAGGGAGTTTTCTATCTAGTTTCTTTTAATTTCAGTTTTCTAATTAATTTTAATTACGTTCTGTAATAGTAATAGTAATTTACTTTCTTTACTTTTTACAGTTCTTACAATTCAACCATGAGTATATAACTTCCCCTTGCTAGGGTGAAATGTAATTCTTTTACTATTGCTATTTAGATTAATCTCCCTTAAATATAATATATTCACTATTTAAAATTTGACTTAAAAAGGATACCGTTAGATTGGTCGGTTGGTAATTCATTTTAATCTGGTTTAAACCTGACTAATCAAGGATACCGCCAGATTGGTCGGTTGGTAATTAAATTTTCTTACCGCCTATATGGCGGGTTTATTTTGGTTCAGCCTTTATAGCTGGTTAGACTTAATTAGACTTAATCAGGTTACCGCCTATATGGCTGGTTGGTAAAATAATCACAAGTTAATATATTATATTAAGAGAGATATCTAAATAGTAAATAGTAAAAGTTGATCATTTTACCTTAGCATTTTATTTTATTGTAATTTACTTTTCAGTTTTTACTTTACCGCAATTACTTTTCAGCATTTTTACTTTATGTCTTTTACTTTCAAGTTTTTACTAGCCCTAGTTATGTGTTGTAACTAAATTAGTTATCTAGGGTTGTGATGACTTTTAATATCACCGGTTTATAAGGGGTTATTTTATAGTTTATGTAATTTAAAAGGTTTACTTATTAAGTCTTAAGTTTAATGCGTCTTGTTAATTTTCCACTAATAAGATTGATCTGGTAAATCTAAAATAAACTTGACAAATGAATTTTAGGTTTCAGTCTTAGACTTAATAGCCCACGATCTTCCTTGAGGATAGATAACCCTTTAATAGATTTCCTTACAGGATAGACATATACCTGTCGGGCGGAGGTAGCCATAATTGGAACTTAAAATTAATGAATCCAGATAATTTGGTTGACATAGACATATGGTTCAATTGGGTTAAACTGGGTATTTGCGTCTGACCATCGACAGAGGCTTTCGCATAATTTAGTGTTCCAGGTTAGTAAACCAATTTATTACACAAACATGAAATAACCACTTCATCTTTTAAAAGATATTAGAAAGATTCACAACCCTAGATAGTTTCTTAATATTGAATTTTCTTAACCTACTTTCGTGCAATTTTATTTACTTATTTTTAATTTAAAAATCTTCATCATTTCAAATCAATCAATCAACCTGTTAGATACTAGTAATCATTTGACCTCATAAAATTAATAGATTATGTATTAAGTCCTCGTGGGATCGATACTTTTTATACTACTTGAACGATACGTGCACTTGCGTTATACGCGTGTATGTAAGCATCGGTCAGGGACGGCGATACGTAACGCCCCCATGCGTCAGGTTTTTCAGCAGAATTTCAGATAAAGATTTTCCAAAAACATATTTTCATAGACAGCTTTACGGAAAGGATGATTTTAAGAAATAGTTTTCATAAGAAACTGTTTTATGAAAGAGTTTTTAGAAATTTCAGACATAAGTAGTTTTCGGAAAATATTTTCAGAAAGAAAGTGGTTTCAAATAATGAAAGAGATTTCAAAAGAGATGAATTGAGATAAATTTGGTTTTAGAACCATACCTTTCAGAAAGCATTTGAGTTCTTATTTTATTTTAACTGTCCACTCACTTAGATCGTTCAAACGATCTAACCTCCCCACTCCCAGTTTCTTTGTTTTACAGGTCTATCCGAAGGATGAGCTCGGGAGGATGGATACTGATGGCAATCATTAGGGTGTTCGGTCCACCAGGTCAAATCAAAGATATGGTTCAGTCAAGTTAAATAAAGTCCAGTTCCAGATACCTATATAGTAAAGTTGTATATAACAAATTGTGTATAGAGTTGTCAAGATAATTGATATTGGGTGTTCAGTTTTTTGTGTACTGTTATACATTTTATGTTATGGATTTGGGCAATGGTCCTATATATGAGATTATCTTTGAGAAAAGAGTATCAGTGTTATTCATAGTTTGAAAGTCAGAGGCTCATGGAGATAGTACGGTCTATTCCCTGCCGGTTGCATCTCTCCCGGATTAGGGATGTTACATTTACATGGATAATTAAACCCTTTTATGGTACACATACGAGCCGACGAATCTTATCTTGATTCGCACTTGATTAACAAGTGCATCGTTCCATACCCAACGAACATCTAGAGGCCATACCATGAAAGGTTTCTGATATACACGGCATCAAAGTGTGAAGGATCTCACACAAAATCAATGTTATCCTATAGTCAAAGGATTACATATGCTACACGACTCGAGGAAATTCCTATTGACAGTGGTGTGTACTTCTAACTATTAGGAATCACCTGTGAGTTATTCAGTAATCGGTCCAACCAATACCCACACGTCTATATAAGCTTCTAAATCTCATGGTACATCGGGTTAAACCATTGGAACTTCAATTCCAATATACGACATGTGCTAGTCTTATAGGCTATAGGAGTTCGACCGTATTCTAAAACCAACGACTATGAATATTTACTTTCAGAATAGTTTATAATAGTAATATTATCTCAATGTCAGACCACCTAGTGTCCACTATTAATACAAGACTATTCTATGATCGATGTCATTCTTAGCATATTTATACATCAATCCAATATGCATAATGACAATACCATTAATAAGGTATGAAATGAAAATGTAGTAATTTTATTAATAAATAATAGAATATACAATACATTATTCGGATTAGCGCTCCAAGCACCAACTCCAACAACTCGCACACCCAGCTATTCTGCACACACTAGTTTTGAGACATGTGCATATGATCTTATAAAAAAAGTAGGTGTGTTACATGTGCTCTACAAACCGAACTCCATCTCCAGTCCAGCAGGAAAGAGGGAATGCTTGCTTATACCACTAGCAAGAAAAAATCCTTTCAACTTAAAATGTTTGTAACTTTCTCGTCCCTTGGCAAAATTATACGTTTTTATATGCACACGATCTTATCCGAGTCTACTTTCTAATGAAATCGACCTCATGTCAATTGGAGCTCTAAATATTCTGGAATATCCAAAATAGTACACAAAAATCTGTTGACACTAGTCAACTCTCATCACTTTGCAAGGCCTTGGGCTTCTCTTTCACACTAGCTTCATTCTTACATCAAAACACACAAAAATTTATATGAATTTGAATATTTCATGAATTAAAGAATATAGCATATAAATACATTAAAACATCTAAATTACTTCAAAAATGTTACAATATTACTCGTATAAGTGGTGTTCAAAGTATACTTTCGTGGACTTATCAGTTATGTAACTATAAAATGAGGGATCATATTCTTATTGTTAGTATATCTTTACAATTCTCTTCTTTGTCTTCAGTCACATTGACGACCCTTAATCACATTAAGCACAGTCACAATAATATTTTACTTAAGTCTTAATAATATTTTATTAAGTCACAAAGAACTCAAACATAGTCATATTTTACTTTCAGTCACAATTTGACTATTAGTTAGGAGACTGATAATTTAGTCATGGGTATGTCTTAGTAACATTGCCAAGCCCCAGTCATATTGAGCACAATAACAATCATGACTTCAGTCACATTACCAACCCTCAGTCACATTTGTGACCTTAGTCACATTGCCGACCCTCAATTATATTGAGCACAATCAAAATTATGATCTTGATTACATTACCAACCTTTAGTCACATTGTCAATCCTTAGTCATAGTAAGCACACCATAATTGTGACCTTTGTCAAATTATCAACTCTAAATCACACTTGTGACCTTAGTCACATTAGTTATCTCAGTCACATTGTTGACCCTCATTCAAATTAAGCACAATCACATTTATGACCTCAGTCGTGACTGTACTTTTTATATAAACAATCACAAAATGACTGTCAATTAGGTGTGGCTGAATTTGTGTTTTTTTAGCCACAATCACAGTGTGACTATAGGTGGTTTCATCCGCACACCAAAAAATCAAAGAGGAATTAATATTCAGTGTGTATTTAAAATAAAAATAAGTGATTTCAAAACGCAGTGCCCAAAGAGAAGATAATGGTTTAAAAATATATTTGGACTTGCTCACTCTTTTATCACTGAACACTAATAGCATTCACGTGAATAATATTTTGATTATTATTATTATTATTATTATTATTATTATTATTATTATTATTATTATTATTATTTGCCTTATAAGGGTGAAATAGAGGGGAAAAAATTAAAGATGAATAAAAATAGATTAAACAGTGATAAAACTTAAAATATTAGGATTAAGATGAATATGTTAAGAGGTAGGTTTTTTTATAATAAGGGAGGAGAAATATGATGTTTTTTTAATAATAAATTTCTAATATATATGTGTGTATGTATACTGTGTATGTATACAGGTAAATTCTTGAATCGTCTGAAGTTTGATTTGATGTGAAAAATTTAATTGCAAAATTAACTTTAACATATGGCAAAGAAAAGAAGTTAAAGATCTTTTTATCAAATTTCCACCGCTCATATAGATGGGGAAATAATTGAGTTGCCATTAAAATTTATAAAAAAAAAAATCATAAATATCAATCGAGATTTGGGATCCTATATAATTTGTAATAAGATTTGGGGAAAAAAATCCGTTTTCAAAATTCTGGTTGATTCTTCATCTAAAATGCGGAATTTTAACTAAAAATCTAAAATCCAAACCAAAATTCAAGATTAAAAAACTGGTCAGGGAGACAGACTTCCTGATTGCCATCTTTAGTTACTAGTATTATATATTTATAACAAAAAAAACAAAGAAATCGTTATTTTTTTAATTTTAAATTTGTGAAGACATATTTTATAGGGAATTTGGCAAAATTAGTTAAAATATTTTGTCATTTGTCAAAATGAGTCACAACGTTTAGGTTTTGTCAAAATGATTATTTCTCCGAAGTAGACTCCGGAGAATCCAAATTCTTTGAAGTCTACCCCGAACTTTTTTTTAAAAAAAAAAATTAAAACTTCGGATTTCCGAAGTTATGACTTCAGATATATGAAGTACTTTGGATCTCCGAAGTTGTCTTCGGAACTCCGAAGTACTTTTTTGAGTAATTTTTTATGATATTTCTTATATATATATAACATAAATATAATAAATTTTATTTATTTATGATTTATTTTTGGACTAATTTTTCTAAATATTATTTTTTTGTATTTGTCTTCGGACTTCGAAGTATTTTTTGGGTAATTTTTTTAATGATATATATATATATAATAAATTTTATTTTTTGATGATTTATTTATTGGACTAATTTTTCTAAATTCAAATTTTTTTTTTTTTTTTGCTTTTGCAAGATGTGCCAACACGAGATAGGCCAGTGCCATCGGAGACCTACCAAATAGATAAATAAAAGAATTTAAATAATCGAATCACTATCAATTTTTATCTTGAAAAAATATATATCATTTTTTGATACATGTCATGAAAACATCCTCATCTTCTATACAATAAAGACTCCTCCGTCACATGACTAACAGCCGGATGCTCAAATGAGACCACCTCGTCATCCAAATTCATTTGAAAATATTGCATGAGTCAGGTGATGACCATGTCATAGGGAATGCCCGTCCTACTATGGGCATTAACATGAAAACAATGCTTTATAATAAGAGCTAATAAAATACGACCTGTAGTATGCAGTATAGTAAAACGATGTCTAAAATATCGACCTCATCCTGGTGGCTGATCTGTGGCAGTATGATCAACTGAATGATATCATGTATAGGCTGAATGCCTAATTTGATATGTCTCTGCCTCAAAACGTGCAATCAACCATCATAAAACAAGGCATGCTCACTCTCTGCAAGATTCGATCCTAGTACCCTACCCATGGCAGCTCTATGATCCAACCATGCTTTGTACCGCTAACCATCATCGGGGCCAAACTGCATACCCTCCACAACCAGACCCCTCAATATTTCACATATCAAATCAGAGGTAATATCCAACCTCCTTCCGAACAACCAAGTAGAAAACTGAAAAGGTTGTTTCTAAATCGTTTCTGGATCAATGTTACTGATGAACATCTGACATAATCGAGCATACATTGGGCGTCTGAAGTATACATGTTGTCCCATCTCATTTTGTGAAGTAGATCAATTTGTCCATATCTTGTAATATCTTTTATATATACTATATATGCCACTAACAATAGGCTGTGCAATCCAAATATTCTGGTATCAATTGAAATACTTTTAGTTTGGGAAGTAATCAGGAATAACACCAGCCATAACTTCGGAGATAAGTTCAGATTTCGTGTGAAAAATTTCGGAGAAAATTTTGGATTCCTAAGTACTTCGGAGAAAAGTTCGGATTTACTAAGTTTTCATTAATAATTCAGATATTTTTGACATATTTTGTGAACACTTTGGAGACCTCGGCATATATAGTTTTCAAATTTCGGAGATCCGAAATTACTTATCTGAAGGTTTAATTAAAAAAAAAAGTTCGGGATAGATTTCGGAGAATTTGGATTCTCCGATATCTGCTTCGAAAAAATGGTCATTTTGAAAAAAATCAAATATTGTGGCTCATTTGACAAATGACAAATTTTTTTTTTTTTTTTTTGGGACTAGTTTTATCAAATTCCCTATTTAATATAATAATAAAAAGATGAAAAAGAAAAATGCATAAAAAGTACAAATAAATGTTTTACTTTATGTATGGCAGTCTAATAGAAATTCGGCCCAATATAAACTCATCAAATCCGAAGCGTGTTCGCAAACCCAACACCCTTTTAATTTTCGCTCATTTAATAACTCAATTCGAGATCGTGAAGCCATGGGTCAGGGAACCCGGGCGGTCTAAACCGGCAAGGTCCAGGAGGGGACCGGAAGGGCGATGGAGCCGATAAGAAGGATAAAAAATTCGAGCCGGCTGCTCCTCCGGCTCGTGTCGGCCGCAAACAGCGAAAGCAAAAAGGTCCCGAAGCGGCGTCTCGTCTCCCGACTGTTACTCCTCTGACGAAGTGTAAACTGAGGCTTTTAAAGCTTGAGAGGATAAAAGATTATCTCTTGATGGAAGAAGAGTTTGTTGCGAATCAGGAGCGATTGAAGCCGCAGGAAGAGAAGGCGGAGGAAGATCGGTCAAAGGTTGACGATCTGAGAGGGTCGCCGATGAGCGTTGGGAATTTGGAGGAACTGATTGATGAGAATCACGCCATTGTTTCATCGTCGGTCGGTCCAGAGTATTACGTCGGGATTTTGTCCTTTGTTGATAAGGACCAGCTGGAGCCTGGATGTGCTATTTTGATGCACAATAAGGTACATTTGTCAATTTTAACTTTAGGGTTTTTCATGTGAACTCTATTTGACGGCGAGAGATTAAATTTGAATAAAGTTGGGGGTTTTGAATGTAAGCTAAATTAAATTGAACTAGGGTTATGGATTTTTTTTAATTTTTTTTTTGTGCGTCAAAATTGAGTCTTCAATGTGATATCAATTGAATCTTCAATGTTGATGACACTTGTATGCATAATTTGTAATTGTTAAGATATTGTACATTCTGTTTTGTGCCTGTGACTGGTTTTTGCTATCAAAGAATTGTGAATGTGTGGGTTCTCACATTATTTTCTGGCCTTTTATTAGGTTCTTTCCGTCGTTGGGCTTCTGCAAGATGAGGTTGATCCTATGGTGTCTGTAATGAAGGTTGAGAAGGCTCCATTGGAGTCCTATGCTGATATCGGAGGTTTAGATGCCCAGATACAAGAGATTAAAGAAGCTGTTGAGCTTCCTCTTACTCATCCTGAGCTGTATGAAGACATTGGTATCAAACCTCCTAAGGGAGTTATATTGTATGGAGAGCCTGGAACAGGCAAGACGCTACTTGCAAAGGTGTGTTCATGAATTTTATATTGTTATTTACTGTTGCACTACCAATCTGTCTTTGTCTCAACTCGGTTACAGACTACAGTGTTTTCTTCTGTATGCTTAACGTGTTTATGTTATGTGAATGTGACAGCTATTTGGTAGTAGATTAAATTGAATGTGCACCTGAGTCTTCTTGATGCTATTGGGCGGTAGATTATATGTCGTTTGTAAAGCTGCTATTGTTATTTGCATCTGTTTTCTTTTCTAAAGAAACAATATGAGAATTGATTGCGATTGGTTTCTAGGCAGTATATTGGCATCCTAACATGGCTGGATTTTCATTAATCTTAACTTGCAACCTTTTAATATTGGGTCATGCTTTTTCTGCTGATCCAATACACAAAAAGGAATTGGTGTTATGTTGCATTTAAGCTCATGTTTTCTAGTATCTTTTCCCCGGATGCTGCTATTCTTTAATCATCTTTAAGATTATTATATATTTTACTTACTGCACCTTTAGCCATATGCTGGGTACGAAGACATTGCAAATTTGTTGGTGTAAGGTCTGTTTTGGGGACATGCATACAAATAAACATGAGGAATCATTTGCTGTCATATTTGTTAAGGACTCATGCTTTCTGTTTTACATATTTATGCAGAGGTGGAAATAGACAGAAACCACTGTCGTGTTGCAGTTTTTTCATTTTGTTCATAGTAAATGTGTTTGAATATTAGTTGTGACTCCTGGCTTGTTTTGCATGGCCTGTGAAGTCACATTTCTGCCTTGCTAGTTTCATAAATAACCTATTGCTATTCTTTTAGGCTGTCGCAAATTCAACATCTGCAACTTTCTTGCGTGTTGTTGGTAGTGAATTAATTCAGAAGTACTTGGGAGATGGACCAAAATTAGTGAGGGAGCTTTTCAGAGTTGCTGATGATCTGTCTCCTTCTATTGTCTTCATTGATGAAATCGATGCTGTTGGTACTAAGAGGTGAGTCAACGAGTATTTATCTTAGAAGTGTAAAATCTTGATCTTGGGAATGTATTTGTTCTATGAATACTGTATGCTCTACAGGTATGATGCCCACTCAGGTGGTGAACGTGAAATTCAGAGAACTATGTTGGAGTTGCTGAACCAGTTGGATGGTTTTGATTCAAGAGGAGATGTCAAAGTAATCCTTGCAACTAACAGAATAGAAAGTCTGGATCCAGCTTTGCTTCGGCCTGGTCGAATTGATAGAAAGATTGAATTTCCTCTTCCTGATATCAAAACTAGGAGGCGTATCTTCCAGGTATGTATGATATTTTCCTGATATAGGAGAGCTGTGCATGTTTTGTGCTGGATGAATGTGTTATGCCTTTTTTTGATAATAATAATCGGTTAAGCTTGCTTCTTTGATTAACTAATCTTTATATTTGTGGATTGCAGATTCACACATCAAGGATGACCTTGGCTGATGATGTCAACTTGGAAGAGTTCGTTATGACCAAGGATGAGTTCTCTGGAGCTGATATAAAGGCTATATGTACAGAAGCTGGTTTGCTTGCTTTGAGAGAGCGCCGCATGAAGGTGAGCGAGACTTTCTAACCTATGTTTTTTTTTTTTTTGTGTGACATTTCAATTCGTGCTTATTTCTTGTGTCTTGGAAGTACAACCCATCATTGACTAATATGTTTAGTAAGAAGCTTTAAAACCACTTTGCTCATTCTATACAGAATGAGTGTAGGTGGACTATTTTCCGTTGTGCCTTTTGTGGGTGCAGAGATGATAAGGAACCCACTCGTTTGAAGGAAATCAAGTAAACCCCTAGTTTGTTACAAGCTCCAAGAACCTTGAATCAATGATTTGTTAGAACAAATCCCTCCAAAGTCAGCCCTAAACCACCAAGGAACCGTGTCCTTGATAACCTAAAGATGATGATTCAGAGTGTTTGTTAGCAGTTGTGGACGCCACTATGGTTACTAAGTTTAGATAAGTCGGTTGGTACTTGAATTGGGGATATCCCTCCTTAGATCAAGGTTTGGCCATAGCCAAGCTTCATGAGGAAGACATTCTGTTTTTCACATGAAAATGGGTCTGATTTTATTCAAGAACATATTTCTTATATAGTACAAACTTAAAAAAAGCCCTAAAGGGCAAAAAGACCAAAACACCCTTAATGGGTGAAATTACCATAAAGTCTAAAAACTACCCTTGGCTTTTAATCAAGCACATCCCCAAATGTCATTTCCCGCCTAAAGTATCTTAAAACAAAGATTAAAAACTAATTAAGCATAAGCAAAAATTGAGCGGCTTATACAAGCTACTAATTGACTTGCTTACTGAATAAGCAAGGTTCTAAGCATAATTAACTCTAATGACCTGGTCAAGTAGCTTAATGACATCAAAACTAAAGTTATCATATCAAACGAAATGATAAAAAATACATGGTTTGGCCGAATTACAAAATGGCAAAAGTTAGGCCAAATTCTTCAAATAGGTCCCTGTTTTCAAATGTCCTTGTGAGCTCACTCATATCTGATTTGGGCTATGTGAAATAGCTTTGGGCCCACTCCATTGAAGCCCACATGCGTCTCCAGTGTGCCCCCGACTTGTCTGTTACAGTCGGCCATGAAACTCTGAGTTAGTCCCGTCATTGCTTCTCTGATCTTCTTGGCCTTCTGTCTTGTGATTGGCTCTATTGGTACTTGCAATGGCTCCACTGTGTTGTTGGCCTTGTCCATTGGTGCTCCAAGTGTGCCTTGATTCATGTCAATAGAGATTGGCTTCCTCCATAGAATAATGACCACCATGCCATTATGATTTGTGGAGAACTGTAGCTCCATACCAGTATTGGCCCACAAGTACGACTTTTAGAGTCCATTGGCAGGTGGCCTTAATGTTTTAAGATTTGTGGGAGACATTGGTAAACTCTGATTCAGTAGGATTGCAAAGAATATGGATAAATCTAATTGTATCTTGTCTTTATGATACGAACCCTATGCTTCAGGTGACTCACTCAGATTTTAAGAAAGCAAAGGAAAAGGTGATGTTCAAGAAGAAAGAAGGGGTGCCAGAAGGGCTTTATATGTGAAGACGCTACTGTATGCATTCTCTCTTTAGTTCATTTGTATTTTCGAATTCAACTCTTTGTACTCTTGAAGCGGCTTCTCTCCGTCATTAATTAAACATTCTTGCCTACTGTTTTTTTTTTTTTTTTTTTTGAAAGTTGCAATAGTTCTGATTGGGAACAGCAAGAAAATCAGCAGTTTCTTTATAGCTTTGATATCCGGATGCTCTTTTAGGCTTTCAGCTTCATTGCTTGAATTCATCTGTCGTGATGATAAAGGATTGCTAGGCATTAGGCAAATATCTTTTGCTTGTTATTTGTTAATGATGAATCAGCAACCCTAAAACATTTCTCAGATTATTAATCCCAACAACATGAACTCGTTTTGGCAGATTTGTGCCTATTCTTTTCAAATTTTCAGTCCATTTCACTGTTTTCACATGCATAAAACTACTATCCAAGCATGGGTGGTAGAAAAATATTGAATTTTGATCAGATTTCATATTATTTGGCACGGGATTTGGGATGATTTTTCATCCCAAATTCCGATTCAAAATCATTCGGTGAGAGATTTATGATCTTTTTTGTATTGAGTCAAAAATGAATTGGAATTTGGGATAATTTTGTCAGAACCTATTGAAGAAAAATCTATTTGAAGGCTTTCATCCTTCAATGCATCACAAATTCAACTGGAAGAAGCTTCTTCTGCATAATTGGCTACTAAATATTTCAAATTGAGAATGATAGTTCTCAAAATTTATATTATCCTTATTATTTTCTACTTACCGAACTTCAACTTCAAAAGCTATGATTACAAAATACTCATTCAGTTTCACGTGATCATTTCTTAGAAGTTGTCATTTCAAAATATTAAATTAAACAAAAAACCTTTAAGTTTCTCTTTTTAGGTGGAGTCAATTATATGGATTATTTGACTCTATTATATTTTACTCTATATTTTACTCTGAAGTATTTGTCTCAATATATTTAGTAAAATATCTTTTCATAGCCGTTTCCAAATCCTAACAAAGGAGAGAGGTTATATTAAGTCTTAACAATTATCGTAAAATTTATCAAATTTTAATAATATAGATCTTAAATAAAATTATGCTACACCATCTCATTGCGAAAAAAAAAATGCAGGCTACTTTAGCTTAATGGGAGGGCTTGACAGTTAAGAAGGAGAATATTATCATTTGAGAGATTGGTCCATTCAAAACTTGAAGATAGGATCAGAATTGATACTATAAAAATGAGTCTCTGTCTACACGTACAAGGTTATCATGAAACAAAATAAATATTCTACTAACTGGTCCTCGACTCTTGGTGCAAGTTGTTTGTCTAATATTTTCCTCTCATCCTATAAATTTAATAAGCCTCCTTTTAAAAAGTTAGAAAGGCAAGGGGAAAAAAAGTACCATGTGATTGTTGATGGGATAAGGATTTATGCTGAGCATTAAATCCATAATAAAAAGGAAAATATAAATCATGGCCATTGATTAACTGCTCAATAAAAATAAAAATCAGCTAAGCACTCAGCATACTGTACATTTCAGTTCACTAGCAGCAACTGCCGGCATCAACCCCCACAACTTTCTAAATATTGAAATTGCAATTATGAATAGATAAACCATTTTTCTGGGGAAAAAAGAAAAAGAAATGGAAGTTAGTAAAGGTCAAAAGAGGGAAAGAAAATAATTATAAAATTGGGTTATTAACAATTACATGTTAGCTGGTGTTATATAAAAAATGAATTAGCAGTTGCAAAAGCTAATCTCAGCTAAGGTGGTGGTGGTGCTCTCTTACACTACAAAACTTTGGCTGGCAGGCAGGCAACAGCCTTTACAAGTGATTTTTGCTGAGAAACTTCAACCTGCAATTCACAGAAACTCCCATCATTCATTTTATGTTCTGATTAGACTGTGACAATTGAATTGAATGGGATCAATTCTTGTCTTTCACACCACAATCATCACAGAAACTGATATAGCTCATCACGGTTATCCTTAAAAACAATGATCGGCGTAACCATTGCATCCAAACTGCAAGTGTAGACTAATCGGTGTTAAAAACTAGCATCTCTCTCTCTTGTGATAAATATAGTTCATATGTGAATGTGACTATGCAATGCAAGATCTTACACAAACTCCTGAGAGAAATAACTGTCAACTACCCGATTGGTGATTCTCGGGATTTTCAGCTCCTTGGGTTCCTTGTATTTAGCTGGACCATTGATTGATTCTGTTGAAAGGAAAAGTCTTAACACAAATATAACGTAGACAGGAATAATCAAGGCTCTTTTTTTTTTCTCTGTGATGACACAACAGAGTAATAAGTTTACCTGTTGAAGAGGAAACTGCATCTGGTGAAGGGCAAGATACTGCTGATAAGGATCAACAAAATTTGTAGCCCGTGGCTGGTTAGGATTTTGCATGCCAAATGAATTTAACAAGGGCTCTGATTGGTTGGCTGTTTGGACACTGGATGGAATAGATGGCATATGAAAGGCAGGCATTGGAAATCTTGGACCTAAATGAGCAACAGCAGTAGCTGGTGTTGGCATAGCTGAACCAGCCAAAACACTAGGAAACGGCATCATTGGCCGACTCATTCCGATATCCATGCCCATGCCCATCCCAATTCCCATCCCCATGTTTGGCATGTACTGCTGGACACCAGGGAACATCATGGGGACCATGCCGCATCCCATTGACATCATCTGCAGAAATTAGTTTCTAATTTTCGTTATAAATATTGCACAATCTCAAACTTCTAATTTCAGAACTATAATATGCCATTGCCTTCGTGTAATATACGGCAGAATGAGACAAAAGACATAGGGCTCCATCATAAGAACAGGACTGCACTAATATCCAGACATGAGAGACATGCAACTTCCAGAAAATTTCCAGAACAGGCTGAATTTTTTTCTTGGAAAGAAAACAGGCTGTCTATTTCAAAACCCCTTAATGTTTGGAATTGATCTAATAGGAAGTCTGTATTAACAGAAGACAAGTGACAGCTGAAATTAGCTTAGTACCGAGATCATTTACCGCTTAGATCACAAGGTCCCACCCTTACAGAATCTGTGTGGTGAAATTTACCAAAATGTTTATCGTCACTAATCTTGATCTAAATTCATGACCTATATGTGCTCCTAAGACAATTACAGTAAATAATGGCATATAAAACACACTACAGTATTAAAAATTTAACAACTCCATCAGTTCTGTTTACACAACCATATTTGATATAAAGTTTTGAGAACAAGAAGAATTAAATTGGAAAGTTAGCATACATCTCAAATCTCACGAACATCGTGTATACCACTTTTAATATAAAAATTTAAGATAGGAGGACTAAACCTGCACTTGCAATTGAAGTGATTTCAGGTACTCAATTGCCTCATCCAGCATTGAAGCTTTGTCTGACTGAAAGTCGGAAAAGGGAAGAAAAAGAAAATTAGGGTTGGAACAGGAAGCAAAATCACTAATCCAGGAAACTCTTAATGCTGTCTAAAACATGACAATTAATGATGTACACGATTACCTTGTTGCAATGAGGTATGAGTTCTTGCAAAGCCCGCATCTTTTCATTTATCCTGTCTCGGCGCCTCTGCACATGGATGCAAAAGTACTCCTTTTATAGATGGAATTAACACAGACAGTAAAATCTCTCAACAAACTTTAAGATCAGTAAGAGTACAAACCCTCTCCGAGAGGTTGTGGACCTCTGCAGCACGAGATCTCTTTGTAGATGATGATCCACGAGTTTGCTTCTTTGCATCAGCAGATTCCAATTCAGCATCCTTTACAAAAAATGAAAAAATGAAAACATCTGTCTTCTAATTGGACACATCTAATAGAACTGTAACATCAACGGCACAGAATCTGTCTGTCGATTTTTTGAATCTACAGAGTAATTCACTTACTAAAAATAATCGACATCCCTCAAGTAAAAACTTCATTGTAGCATCAACAATTCAATATTGATAATGATGGCCTTTACAATCAACATACACTTAACTGCTTTCATATTTACAGGAGGGAAGATATGTATCCTATGTCTAATTCCATATTTGATTATCTTACAATCAATGGAAGAATCCAAAGTAACAAGTTCCACCATCTTTCCACAGTCTCACACTGACTCTCACCATCTCACCCACATCAATGACTCTTGAAACAAATAAAAGATAGCCCAATGCATTCTCAAATCCCATAGCAAAAACCACCAATTAAGTCATACGAAACTTTTTCTTTGTTTAATAATATGTCATATAAAACTTTCATCATATTGCTACTAGCTCTCAGTTTTAAAAGTATAACGACCCCCAAATCTTTTCAAGTGGGGGAAAAAATTTAGAACTCCAATCTTTCTAAATACGGCTAGTTTGACCTAATTTAGGATTCTAATTTTCAAAAAATTGCTTAGGGACATTCAACCTCAAGACCGTTGGGAGGACAATAAATTGAAATCATTGATTAAAAAATGTGAAATTTTATCATTAAATTTAAATTTAATACATGAATTGCAATATTATACATTTAGCTTTAGAAATTTCGAGTTCAATATTCCTTTAAACTCAATAATTATTATATTAATTTTATCATTTCCCCGTATCCGGATGCACAGTAGAGGTGCCCATTTCACCACAGGGCAAAAACAAAAAGATTAAAATTTGACTTGCAAAGAAAAAGTTCAAAGCCAAAATTTAAAAGGGCAAAAAAAATCAGCTGACAAAAGGCATGGGACGAGCCGAAGAGTTAACCAATCCTGTGATCAGCGCCGTCATTTAACGAACCAATAAAATTGTTTCAAATCAAAAGAATAAATACTGTAATGTTGGTGGTGCTCACCACAACCTACAACCTCCACCAATCATCATTCATCAAATTAACGTTAAAATCCATCTGACACACTGCAATTCCCATTTCCAACCGCACACGTGGCATTTCCACGTAAGATGACAGTGCTACGTGTATGGAAAGGTAACCTGAATTGATGATTCAACCATCCGATGCTTTCCCACCATAAACGGCCAGATTGCTAACGTATACCGAATAAATGTTAGGAATCCCGAGGGGGGCGAGAGAGAGAGAGAAATTGTTCGTGTGTGAAATCGTTTAATGACGTCACCCTCACGTGCACGATAGCCGAGAACAATGTGTTTAATAAATTCAAACTGACAAACAGTAAAGAAAATAGTGATCAGAATTTACCTCGCTGTGATATCCGTCGTCGTTTTCTTTTCCTTTACGTTTACGGTCCTCAGCCGAGCCGCCAGGTGATGACGTCACTGTCATTTCACACGTTGCTAAATCTCTCGCTCCATTACTACCGCCGCCGCCACCAGATGACGTACCCGCAGCTCCAGCTCCGCTTATGTTTCCGCACATATTGTTAACTCCAGACGCGCCCTCCGTACTCCTCATCGCCTCCGAAACCCTAGATTCGGGCCCCACCGCCGGCGTTTCGCTGGAGTCCACTACAGTATAATCTCTGATCAACGCGCTCTTCGAATTGGACGGTCCTGA
>SKCR01028067.1:0-47227 GCA_019454045.1 Zanthoxylum bungeanum
CTTGTTTTTGATCTTGGGATATGGTTATTAGATTTCCAACACTAAAATCTAAGTATAGATTTATGAAGATCCTTCAATTTCATTATCATACTTTAAGGATCTAATCCTTAGTTCTGATTAGAAATTAAAGAGTCTATATGACAAGTATAATGGATTAAGCACTAAAGTTATCATCACATGAATATTCCAAATATCATGTTCACTTATTTCCTTAACTCCTGGCTTAGGCCTAATATGTTATTTTATCAAATAAAGTAACCTAATAGTTTCCAGGACCATCCTAAAATTTTATTACCAATTTGAAAATTAAACCATTTAAATACATTTTCCCTAGGATTATGTTTTAAATGTCAATCTTTCAATTTTATCTTGATTCTAATAGTCCAACTATTTAATCAACGATTTCAGGTACTATTTATTATAATGATTACTATAGTCCAACTATATAATCAACTATAATTCAATAGGTTAAATTCAATTATATTGATTACTATAATCGAATTATAAAATCAAGTATAATTAATTAAACAAATATATTGATTACTATAATCCAATTATATAATCAACTATAAATGAATAGTTTGAATACAGTCCAACTGTTTATTAAAACAACCATTTAAATATTAGTCCAACTAACATTTAATTTATTTGACGTAATATTTGAAATGAGCGCGTATGGCAAGTTACTAAACGAATATTGCAAATTCAATTCTTGCCTCCCACTATTTTTCGGCGAGCCTCTAACCCTCTGTTGAGTACTCGGAAACCATGTTTCCTAGTGGACTAGGATCCCGTTGTTAAATGTCACACAATCTTGACTTTGGCCAACAATTGTATGATAATTAACTAGGTAGATCTCTAAGACCAATTGGATCCCATCCAATTCCTAGATCCAGTAGGGGGACATCCAAGTCCGAAACATATATCTTATATATGCCAATATATCTAATATATTGCCTAACCTTTTTCCTCTGAATCAACTAAGCCTTGGCTTTGGCACAACAAACTTAGTGATCCCAGTTAAGCGTGACCCATTGACCTTGGAAAGCTTCGTAATCAATGTCGATGGACAGAAGTGATCTTGACTTTTGCCAATAAATCACACACTTGGACAAGACACCAATATGGAACAAAGCTCTCGTGATTCAAACACATCCTCGACGGACAAAGGCCTTGACTTTGGCAACAAACCAATGCCAGTCTTGGATCTTGAATAAGAATCACTCAATGGAAGGAAAAACGCTTAATATTTTGTGAGGGTTTTTCGCAATGCAAATTGGCAACCAATTTATTATCTTTGTTAAGGTCTCATCATCATCCACCCTTAAACATACATTCTAAACACATAATAAGGCGCGTAAATAAAATAATAATGATATACGGATGGATACTTAAACACATTGTTCCTAGCACAAATCTCTCCATTTCCTCTCTCCCTAGCTAGCACAAGTATTACTTCTACCCGTTACATAACACTTCTAAAGAAAACCTCATTTACATTGAGGGGAATAGGTGAGAAGAGAAATACAAAGAGTAAGAGGGTAATAGGCTGGACACGCAGGTCCAATTAATAAATTCTAAATTTATTACAAACAATTTCCAAAATTGCCTCACCCATCTAATATCCATCTGATATACATTATTCATGCATCGCAACCATGTATTCACACAAGCATGTTATCAATCAATCTAATCCAATTAATTAATCAGATAATAATGACCATCCAATGTTCAAACAACGATTTGATTTTGCGTGAGTCCAACTCGTTTTGCGAATAAGTACTCAAAGTACGAATTCTTGAATTAAATTAAACTACAACATAAATCCAATTTAATATGTATTTAATACTAATTCGCTATTTAATTCCAAATTAAATACTACACTTTTTTAATAAACATTTACGACTTAAATTCCAAATTTAATCGTTACGGGTCTCAAAGCCCGATTAACGTCCAACGTTAATTTAATTAAAGTCCAATGGGCTTTCAATTAATTTCTTTAAGGCGTGGACTTTTGGTCAACTTGGCTCAAACCCAATAACCAAAGCCCAATCAAGGAATAACCCCATAAGCCTAGAAACCAATTTAGGCCCATTAGGCCCAATTATTATTAAAGGTCCATTAAGTCATAATTGGACTTTATGGATATGGTTTTGGGCCCAATTGGATCCAACCAATTTAGCCTAAACCCATCTTGGTACAACCAAGCCCATTAAAGTCCAATTACAACTTTTAAGCCCAATTTCCAAAATAGGCCCAATTAATTAAATTATCAAATTCCAAATTTTATAATCTAATTAACCAAAGTGTATTCCATAATTAATTACGCTTATTTACATTAAAACATGTCCAACACATTTTATCAAAAATCAAACCCATTTTCATGCTTTCTTTGTCTCGGCAATTTGGGCATATTTATGTCCGATTCGAATTCAATCCAATTAAATCCAATTGAACATTAAATCAATATTACTCAATGTTTTCCAACTCATCCAATGATCAAAACACAAAATACCAAGACTTTAGGGCATGTTCATATTCTCGGCCAAGCCTAAGATTTGGGCAAAAATTGTTCCAAACAATATTTCATGAAATTGATCCAATCAAACTTCAATTAAACTACATTTAAGCATACACAATCATCAAATTTCATCAAATCATGCTCAAATACATTTTACCCAATTTTAACCCTAAATCAAGTTTCATGCTTTTACTCGCTCTGATACCATTGTTGGGAAATCTCTAAGTCCCGAAGATCGATTATCAAGCAAGAAACATTCATGTGAATACACAAAAAGTTGCGGAATACTTACACCGATCGGCTTTTGCAACGTGGAGGACAACAAAAACTTTTTAAGCCCTTTGAGGTGCTCTCAGCTTTGGCAGTTTTTTATCCTCCATGAATTCGGTCATCACCTCCATCAAGCTCCAAGCTTTGTGTTGTGATTCCATGCTCACGGGTGTGGTTCCCTATCACCTTCGCAAGACTCCGGAAGCGTGCTAGCACCTTGAAAATTTTCCACAAATCTTCATGTAGTTCATTCTCATTCTCGGCAATGGAGAAACAAAACCAATAAGAAAAATGGCCACCATGGCCGAAACTAGAAGAGAAAGGGAGAGAGAGATTTGTGTCTTATTTTGTTTTCTTAAGACTTAATGAAAAAGCTTTACAAAATTTGGTATATGATTTCCAAAAGTCAAACCAGATTTTGGAGCCAAAAATCCCATTAAATGCTCAAAATGACTTCTTTCATGAATAGTGACTGCATGTCAATCACTCAAAGTGACAAGACATCAATCACTTGAATGATATGTGATGTGATGTGACGCATGGCCGCACTTGAATTCGAAATACGAGTGCGACCGCAAACACTCCCGGTCTCGGGTTCGCTAATTCCAAATTAACGAATTTTCCGTTGCGTCGTAATTAAATAATTATTCCTAGCAAAATCACTATTCACGTCGCTAACGAATTAATTCTAAATCAACTCGTTCGCCCGAATTAAAATCCAATTTCAATTCCGCGTCGAAATCCAATTTCGTATAATATATCGAATATATTATTTTATCGATTAATTCCAAATTAATCATTCTCTCTCTTTTATTAATATTTTATCCCAGACAAAATATCTCCGTAATTAATCCCAGATTAATTTTCTCTCTCATCTAATTAATCCCAGATTAATAAAATGCGAGTCATACATCATCGGTGAATCTTCAGGAAGCGACCCATGAGATCCCCGGATATGTTGGCAGTAAATACGGTCGTCGGACTATCCAAACACGTAAGTACATAGTACTATGTTTTTACCGATTTACAAGACAAGGTTGGTTTTTAGCAAAGCGCCATGCCTACCCAATTTTCCAGAAACATGCTTACAGGAATAAGTGATCTATATCAGGCGTAGTATAAGTAGTATTGAGTATTTCGATCCAGTATCGGATGTCACGTGCAAGGCCTGGGGCTGGAAATGTGTTTGCCCCGTACGAAGCACATATCGGATCTCTGGTAACTAGTCTCTATAATCGGATAATCATGACCTAGTCATATTATCCCGATAACTGCAGCATATAAGTGAACGAGTTCCGTATCCTACGTGACCATCATCTCCACTATTACTGGAGTGATACTTCCATCTCGACATCACACCCAATACACTACGATTCTCAATATACCCAGTAGAGGTGTACACAGAACCTGTTAAAGCCCTGGACGACCTAAAACCAAAGTACATTGATTGTCGCAAGTATTAGCGGTGCAAGTCTCATGTTAAGACCAAATACACCTACCCTGATTCGGACTTCCATAGACACAAAGTAATACTACCAATGGAATTCTGAAGGGTCTATCCAGAGCAAATCTATTTTTTGTACCATCGGTAAAACACAACCTCCTACTAAACTTGCATGAGTATCCTTTACTAAAATATATGAGAACTATGCCGTTATGCCCTCACAACGTGCAGAAGTGTAACACTAGTCAATTCCGCATTATCGATGTCCAATCTCGATAATACTACGACTAGGGATATTTAATGATTAAACCTTTATGGATTGATACTGTCTCATATCATCTCAATCCAGGAACTAATCATATGGACCTTTCATCATTTATACATCTTGGTGATCTAATCACAAATGATAAAAGAGCAATTTCCTTTGTCACATAGTTAATTTGTACAACAACACCATGATCTGTACAAATAGTAACGATAGCCATGCTATGTACAAGACCTGATGTCTCTTATGCTCTTAGCATAACAAGCAGGTATCTGGCAAATCCTGGTGAGCAACACTGGGCAGCTGTCAAAACAATCCTCAAGTATCTGAGAAGAACTAAGGATGTGTTCTTAACATACAAAGATTGTTTTGAGATGAAATTCATTGGTTACTATGATGCGAGCTTTCAGACCGATATGGATGACAACATATCACAAACAGGATATATGTTTACTTTGAATGGCGGTGCTGTTAGTTGGAAAAGCTCAAAACAGTCAACTACAACGGACTCCACCACTGAAGCAGAGTATATTGCAGCATCTGAGGCAGCTAAAGAAGCAGTCTGGATAAAGAAGTTCATCACGGAGGTGGAAGTGCTTCCCGCGATAAAGAATGGCGTCACGATGTACTGTGACAACACGGGTGCCATCGCTCAATCAAAGAAAATAAGGTCCCACCAGAAATCCAAGCATGTACTCAGGCGATTTCATCTCATCAGAGAAATTGTTGAGAGAAAAGAAGTTATTATAGAGAAAATACCCACAGAAGATAATCTTGCAGATTCTCTGACTAAATGGCTTACTCAACAAAAGCATTATAGGCACACCCGAGAGTATGGTGTCCAGATTCATACTAGTTGGCTATAATGTTGGATAATTATGACCCATAGCATCACTATTTGTACAAAACATGGTGTTGTTGTACAAATTAACTATGTGACAAAGGAAATTGGTCTTTTATCATTTGTAATTGGATTACCTGGATATATAAATGATAAAAGTCCTTATGATTAGTTCCGGATTAATAAGATATGAGATAGCATTAATCCACAAAGGTTTAATCATTAAATATCCCTAGTCGTAGTATTATCGAGATTGGACATCGATAATGCGGAATAAGCTAGTATTAAACTTGTGCGTGTTATGGAAGCGTAACAATATAGTTCTCATATATTTGGGTATTAGATACTCATGCAAGTGTAATAGGAGGTTCTGTTTACCGATGGTACGAAAACAGCTTCGCTCTGGATAGACCCCTCGGAATCCCAATGGTAGTATGACTATGTGTCTATGGGAATCCGAATCAGGGTAGGTGTATTTGGTCTTAACCTGAGACTTGCATCGTTAATACTTGCGACAATCAATATACTTTGGTTTTGGTCATCCAGGGCTTTAACAGGTTCTGTGTACGCCTCTGCTGGGTATATTGAGAATCGTAGTGTATTGGGTGTGATGTCGAGATGGAAGTATCACTCCAGTAATAGTGGAGATGATGGTCACGTAGGATACGGAACTCGTTCTCTTTTATGCTGCAGCTATCGGGATAATATGATTAGGTCATGATTATCCGATTATAGAGACTAGTTACCAGAGATCCGATATGTGCTTCGTACGGGGAGACACAACTCCAGTCCTAGGCCTTGCATGTGACATCCGATACTGGATCGTAATGCACAATACTACGTAGCAGAATATTTCTGGAGAATTTGGTAGGCACGGTACTTTGCTAGAAGCCAACCATGTCTTGTAAATCGGTAGAAACATGGTACCGGGTGCGCACGTGTTCGGATAGTTCGATGACCGTATTTACTGCCAACATATCAAGGGATCTCTTGGGTCACATCCCAAAAATTCACCGATGATGTTTGACTCGAACAATATTAATTTGGGATTAATAGAGAGAGAATATTAATCTGGGATTAATTAAGAGATATAATATTAATCTGGGATTGATAAATAGAGAATATTAATCTGGGATTAATAAAGAGAGAAAATTAATCTGGGATTAATTACGTCAAGAATTAATCTGAGATTAATTGCGTCGAGAATTTATCTGGGATTAAATTCGTCGAAAAGATAGAACGCGATTAATTTGGATTTAATCGGTAAAATAAATTTAATAGTTAAATTAGATTTTACTATTTAATTTATTTAATGGGATAAATAATATATTAGATATATTAATTGAAATTGGATTTCAATGGGAAATTAAATTGGATTTTAATTTTAGAGAACAAATTAACTTGGAATTAATTCGCGAGCGATTTTCGTAATAATTTTTCTGGGTATTATTATTTAATTAAATTGGATTTAATTAAGCCGCGACGAAAATTTTTTTAATCGGATTAAATGAATCCGAGCCCGAAGTGTGTTAAGCAAGCCCACTTGAATTTTGAATTTAAAATGAGTCACACTTTACTACATCATTAGTCATTTTGGTGATTGACATGAGTGATGGATTTTGATAGTACCTTATAAAACACTCAACATTTAATTTTAGAAATCGACCTCGCTCTCTCTCCGTGGTAATCTTGGCCGAAATGGCTTTAAAAGGCTTTTAGGCCGAATAAAAGAGAAAGCAAGGTGTGTTTTTTCTTTTAAAAAGAAAGCAAAATTGCTTTTCTTTTTCTCTTGAAAATACCGAGAGTATTAAGAAGCCACTCACTTCATTAATTACTCTCTGACTTCTCTTTATAGAAAATGTAGCTTTTGACTTCTTTGAATTTTAATGGCTTTTATTTCTCTAAGGAAAATGCTGGAAGAAGCTTTGATTTTAGAAATTGAAAGCTTTGCCTCTGTTTCTTTTTGAATTGGGCGAGAAGCATTTTTTTTTTCTTTTGAAAATTTGGCCACTGTCTTTGTTTTTGAAACAAGACCGAATGCTTCCCTCTCTCTCGAACAAATTTGTTTCTCCTTGGGAGATAAAATTTGTTCCATTTGTTCTTGCTAGCACATAAGGGAGTCAAATTATGGTGATAGGGATACTCACCCAATAGCTTGGAAGCTTCAACATCCATGAAAAGTTTTGAACTCAACCGATCAATGTAAGTCCTCCGCAACTTATTTTTGATTTTATTCACACACGAATCACGCTTAGAGATCCCATGACATGTCTAGGACACTTACATATAATGCAAGTGGGAGATTGTTAGGGATATGCCCTTTACCCAACTTGTGAATGGGCTATATGTACATGCATTTGTAATATTTTCATTAATTAATAAAATGGCAATCTTTATTACACATGTCTTATATAACTTATATGAATCATCAAACACTGTAATAAAGCCCTTGGAGTAATAAGATGATGGCTTCCACGCCTTATGAGAATCATTACTCTTAAACGTTCATAGTCATAGTTTTATGAATAATCTGGGCGTTCACAAAGCGGAGAGACTAGCATGATGATATGATCCGCCTTTAAGTGGGGTAGCCGATCTCATAGGCTACTAATGGAGATCTGTCCGATTGATGTATCACATGGAAGCATGAGTTGCTCGTGTCCATCGAACTGACCGCCGAAAGTTTTCATAAGTAAGGGACCATTCCGAACCCAATGGTTTAAGGTCTTCCCTTGCGAGGGGTGAGTGGGGCCTTAAATCATTTTCCCGGTTCACACCGGGTGGCGACTCCATTATCCTCCGATTTAGTTCCCCGCGGGCTTTTCCGTACTCTCGACTGGGCCGCGAGCCTAGAACAGCGTCGCCGATTTCTATGTCCTACAGTCTGGCGACTCCACTGGGAATAGAGAATCGGCCCCGAAATAATGTCTTGTAATGATTATGATTTGTGCTTTAGTTAACCGTGTCTATCATGGGTTGAAAGGGTTTAATCAAAGGCATTATTCAAGCTAGGTAATGGTTCGGTGTCTTCCTTCATTCACTACCTTTCTATAAGGAAAAGATGTAAAGGCACCTAGATAATCATTACCCGCAGCTCACGGTGACAGACTAATTTGGAGGACTTGTTGTTTATTCCTGTCACCAAGGCGATAAGAGCCTAAGAGGCTTGGGTATTTAAGAAAGTTCGCTCCACCGTCCCTCTGGGGAATCTACAACGGGAAATCCATTTGACAGTCAGTCACGCACCATAACTCGTTGGCACGTACCTTAGTGTATAAAAAAGGTGCGCTCACTTGGTTGCTCGGACCCTTGAGTGGGGAGACCTAGTTGTGGGTAATCCTTCGTCGACGAGAGCCTTTGTCTATACCCCTATAAACTCACATATGAACCGTAGTTGTAGGACCAATAAAAACTACTCCTTTATGTTTGCGTTTAGGACAATCGTCATTTGGATCCAGTTGGACCTTTTGTCATGAGGTATGGGCTTGTTGGGCCATTTAAACTGCGACGAGTCTGTTAGACAGTAATGACCCATAGCGTCACTATTTTGTAAATGATATTGTATTATTGTACAAATTAACTATGTAGTAATGAAATTGCCTTTTTACCCGTTTGTAAAATATTTACTTTGACATATAAATGGTAAAAGTCCCTATGATTAGTCCGGATTGTGGATGATATGAGACGGTAACAATCCATAAAGTTTAATCATTAAATATCCCTAGTCGTAGTATTATCGAGATGGACATCGATAATGCGGAATAGACTAGTACTACACTTGTGCATGTTGTGAGGGCACAACAATATAGTTCTCATATATTTAAGTATTGGATACTTATGCAAGTGCGGTAGGAGGTTGTTTTTACCGATGGTACGGAAAACAGCTTCGCTCTGGATAGACCCCGCGGAGTCCCATTGGTAGTATGTCTGCGTGTCTATGGGAGTCCGCTTCAGGGTAGGTGCATATGATCTTAACCTGAGACTTGCATCGCTAGTACTTACGACAATCGGTAAACTTTAGTTTTGGTGGTCCAGGGCTTTAACGGGTTCTGTGTACACCTCTTCTGGGTTTATCGAGAATCGTAGTGTATTGGATGTGATGTCAAGATGGAAGTATCACTTCAGACATATGGAGATGATGATCGCGAGGGATACAGAACTAGTACTCTCTATAATGGTTGCAACCATCGGGATAATATGACTAGGTCAGGATTATCCGATTCAAAGAGACTGGTTGCTTGATGTCCGATATGTGTATCGTACGGGGCAGACACATCTCCAGCCCCAGGCCTTACATGTGATCATCCGATACTGGTTCGATATACACTATACTACTACGGTATACTACGCCTGTTATAGATCTTATATTCCAATAAGAATATTTCTAGAGAATTGGGTAGACATGGCGTTTTGCTAGAGGCTAACCTTGTCTTGTAAATCGGTAAAAACGTAGTACTTGGTACGTACGTGTTCGGATAGTTCGACAACCGGATTTACTGCCAACATATCTAGAGATCTCTTGGGTCGCTTCCCGAAGATTCACCAATGACGTATGATTCAAACTCGATTAATCTTGGATTAATTACGGAGAGACTTTATCTTGGATAAAGTACTAAATAAAGAGAGAGAACGATTAATTTGGAATTAATCGTAAAATTATTATATTCGATATAATAATCAAAATTCGATTTCGACGCGAAATTAAAATTAGATTTTAATTCGGGCAAACGAGTTAATTTAGAATTAATTCGTTAGCGACGTAAATAATAATTTCGCTAGGCGCAATTATTTATTTAAATTCGATTTAATTAACGTCGCGACGTAAGTTCGGTATTTCGGAAATATCGAACCCGAACGCGTGAGTGCACGTGGGCCCACTTTCATTTGGAAACGTGTGGGGCCCACATGACACATGTCATTATATGCATTATTTAATTGTTGATGCATTGCATGGAGATAGTGTACAATGCACTCAAGGGTATTGCATGGAAATTGAGTGTTTGACACTCTAAGCCATTGCATGGTTTGTGTCATAAGTTTATTATTATTTAATAAATATTATGGCATAAATATAAATTGATTTTTGTAACAAAAAATCATATCTCTCCTCCCTCTCAAATTACCGAAACTGTCACAGTTTCACAGCTCTCCATTTTCAGGTTTTTGTTGCAAAAGCTTGAAGATTTTGTGATTGTTTGGAACATAAATCACATTCAAGGCTAGCACCATCAAGGGATCATACAAAGTGTTATGGGAAACTCATCTTAGAGCTTGGAAGGATCAAACATTGCTTGGAGCTTCTCTTTTCTGTTTGGCCGAATCCACACTGCACAAAGGAGAAAGTTTTGTTTCATCAACGCATCCGCATTCCGATCTTTGTGAGTATGATTCCGCCATACTTCAATATTGTTCATTCTTTATATATTTTGCTTGAATCTTTTGATCTTGGGACATGGATTAGATTTTCCAACAATGGTATCAATGAGCTTAAAAGCATGCAAATATATAGGGTAATATTTGGGCAAAATTGATTGAAGCATGATTTGATGATTTTGATTGATTAAGTATGCTTAAATGTATGTTACATTATGTTATACATTATCAATTTCATGAAAAAAATTGGATTAATTTTTCCCCTCTTGGAGGGCTTGGCCGAATACTACCAAGCCATGGAGATGATGATTTGTTGTTTATTAAGATAATTGGATGACTTGAAAACGATATAAAATGACGATTTGTGATTCGATTGGATTGAAAACGAAATCGGTAATTTTTCATCACCTTGGCCGAATGCTTGATGAGGATTAGGGACTTGATTTTTTGATTAAATAATATTGGACATGTATTTAAGATAAAATATGATTAATGGATTAATTTGATATTTTGGGAATATTGATTTAAAGGATTAATCATGATAATACACTTTAATTAATTAAGTTATAAAATTTGGAATTTTAAAATTTGGTTAATTGGGCTTAATTTTGGAATTGGGCCTAAAACTATTATATTTGGACATAAATGGGCTTGGTTGGGCTAAGTAGATTTGGACCATTTGGATTGGATCCAAAATGGGCCTAAATCACACCATTTAAGTCCAAATGTAATAAATGGGCTTTTATGTTTAATTGGGCCTTATGGGCTTGATATTGATTTTATGGCAAATGAGGGTGATTCCTTATTGGGCTTGGAAATTGGGTTTGACCCACATTGACCAAGGCCCAAGCCTAATGAAATCAATAGAAAGCCCATCGGACTTTAATTAAACAACATTAGATGTTAGTTGGGCTTTGAGACCCAATAGTACTAGATTTGGAATCTAAGTTATAAAAGCACAATAAAAGTGTAAATATTTAATTTAGAATTAAATAAAAGGATTAGTATTGAATACGACTTAAATTGGATTTAACGAGTAGTTCGATATAATTCGTGAATTCATACTATAAGTATTTATTCTCAAAACAAGTTGGACTCGCGCAAATGCAAACAATTGTTTGAACATTGTATTGTCACCTAATTAAAGACTAATTAAATGGATTTGATTGGTTGTATAACATGCCTTGAATGAATGAATGTGGATGTGTTGTATGAATAGTGTATATCGGATGGATATTAGAAGGGAAGGGTAATTTTAGAAATTATTGTAAATTTGGAATTTATAAATTGGACCTGCGTGTCCAGCCTTATCTCTTTATCTCTTTGTATTCTCTTCTCACCTAATTCCCCTCAATGTAAATGAGGTTTCTCTTATTGTATTATGTAATTGGGTAGAAGTAGAATAGTGCTAGCGGGGAGAGGAAATGGAGTGATTTGTTCTAGGAACAAGTTGTTTTATATCCATCCGCATATCACTATTACTTTACTTTACGCGCTTTATGATGTTTTAGAAGCATGCTTAAGGGTGTATGATGATGAGACCTAACAAAGATAAATTAATTGGTTGCCAATTACGCGAAAAATCCCTCAAACAATATTAAGCGATTTTCCTTCCGTTGAATGATTCTTTCTCAAGATCCGAAATTGGCATTGGTTTGTTGGCCAAAGTCAAGACCTTTGTCAATTGAGGATGTGTTTGAATCATGAGAGTTTTGTTCCACATCGGTGTCCTGTCCAAGTTGTGATTTGTTGGCCAAAGTCAAGATCACTTCTTGTCCATCGACATTGATTATGAAACTTTCCTAGTCAATGGGTCCCGCTTAACTGGAATCATTAGGTTTGTTGTGCCAAAGCCAAGGCTTAGTTGATTCAGAGGAAATGGTTAGGAAAATGTATTGGATACATTGACATATGTATTAGATATATATGTTTCGGACTTGGATGTCCACCTACCGGATCTAGGAATTGGATGGGATCCAATTGATCTTCGAGATCTACCTAGTTAAATATCATACAACTTGTTGGCCAAAGTCAAGGTTGTGTGTTATTTAACGGGATCCTAGCCCACTAGGAAATTGGATTTCCCGAGTACTCAACAGAGGGTTAGAGACTTGTAGAAAATAGTGGGAGGCTAGTATTGAATTTGCAATTATCGTTCAGATACTTAGCTTTACGCGCTTACACAATTATTTCGTCAATATTTACACATTAGTTGGACTAATACAATGTTATTTTTTTATGTAACAGTTTGACTGTACCCACATATCGTTAACTAGATAATTAGATTATCGTAGTTAAGATGGCAAGCAAGGGAAATGTCCGTGACATAATCATGGGTGATAATGTTTCAAGGGCACCAACTTCGCTGACTGGGAAATGAACCTAAGGATAGTCCTTGGGGCGGAGAGGATACTGTATACGATACAAAGACCTCTCGGGCCTAAGCCCACTGAGCCACTTGAGCTGGAGTTATGGAAAACTCACAGTGATGATTGTGACACGGCTCAGTCGATCATGCTTGCTTCAATGACTCAACACTTTCGCGCCCAGAATAGGGACTTGGATCCTTATAATATGATGGCAAGATTGCAAGATCTTCACCGCACTAATAAGCGGATGGCAGGGTACGAGTTAGTGAAGAAAATCTTTCGCTCCCGTATGACTGATGGTAGTTCTGTTGAGGTCCATGGGACTCAAATGATAGCCGATATTGATGAATTGGCTAATATGGGTATAGTCTTGGAGGCTGAGCTGGCTATAGATGTAATTTTACAGTCACTACCCGATACTTGGAAACAGATTGTCATCAACTACAAATTGATGAATTCGGATGATACTCTTGGAGAGTTATTGTCGATTCTCAAGGAGTCAGAGAAAGAGCTTCTGAAAGGCAACAAGCGCGAGGCGCACTTTGCATCAACATCTCAAACGCCGAAAGCTGGGCTCAAGGCAACTGGGGGTGTTAAGAAGAAAAAGCATAGAAACAAAGGCAAGGCCAAGTCAACAAAGGCTTCTGGGAAGCCAAGGGACAAGTCTCAAGATGTTTGCCTGAAATGCGGCAAGAGAGGTCACTGGAAGCGTGACTGCCGCATGAACAAGGGACATAAGGAGGACATACAGGCGGGCAAGGCACCGGCCTCAGGTATGTTTGTTATTGAGATAAATATGACTACTTCTAGTCTTAATAAAAATTGGATTTTTGATTCTGGCTGTGGTTCTCATATTTGTACTGATGTGCAGGATCTGCATGATAGCAGGAGACTGGCTTCGGGGGAGGTAGATCTACGAGTTGGAAATGGAACTTCTGTTGCTGTTTTGGCCGTAGGCACTTTTGTTTTGGAACTGCCCTCGGGGCATGTACTTGAACTAAATGACTGTTATTTTGTTCCTAGTTTAACTAAGAATATTATTTCTGTATCTTTGTTAACCCAGTATGGGTACACTTTTGTATTTAAAAACACCAGGTGTTATTTATATAAAATGATGCAGAAATTTGCAGTGCCGATGCAAATAATGGTCTTTATATTTTGAATATAAACAAATCTCCAAAACGTAAAATAACAAACAAAAGGCTCAAAATGAGTAATCCAAAGGAAGAAACTTATTTGTGGCATTGTCGTCTGGGACACATCAACAAGACTCGCATATCCACACTTTCGAAGAGTGGGTACTTGGACGGATTTGATCCAAATTCATATGACGTCTGCGAATCTTGTTTATTAGGCAAAATGCCTAAATCACCTTTTAGTGGTAAAGGTGAACGCGCCACTGAACTGTTAGCCCTCGTTCATAGTGACGTTTGTGGGCCCATGTCTAGCCAGGCTAGAGGTGGATACCGATACTTCGTAACCTTTACAGATGATGCATCGCGTTATGGTTATGTGTATCTAATGATGCACAAGTCGGAAACTTTTGAGAAATTCAAAGAGTTTCGACACGAAGTTGAAAAACAAACAGGCAAGAGTATTAAGACATTACGGTCGGACCGTGGTGGCGAATACTTAAGTAATGAGTTTCAAGATTACTTGAAAGAATATGGTATTCTTTCACAATGGACTCCTCCTGGAACACCACAATTAAATGGTGTGTCTGAACGGAGAAACCGTACCTTGCTTGACATGGTAAGGTCGATGATGAGTCGCACTGAGCTACCTATATCCTTCTGGGGACATGCATTAGAAAGTGCAATTCTTATTTTGAATAGGGTTCCGTCAAAGTCTGTTGAACAGACTCCGTATGAGATATGGACAGGAAAGAAACCAGGTTTCTCATTCCTGAAGATTTGGGGTTGCTGGGCATACGTCAAACGTTTGGAAGGTACCAAACTTGAACCCAAATCAGATAAATGCCTATTTGTTGGATATCCTAGGGAAACCAAAGGATATTACTTCTATTACCCACAAGAGAACAAAGTATTTGTTGCTCTACATGCGGTTTTCCTTGAGAAGGAATTCCTAAATGCAGTGATTAGTGGGAGGAAAGTAGAACTCGATGAAAGTCGTAGTGATACTGTTCCTGGCAATGAATCGAGAACGGAACATGAACAGTCCATCCAGGATGAGACTGAACCACAATCTTCAATTACACAAGGACTACGTAGGTCGGAGAGAGTCAGGGTAATACCTGAGAGGTATGGATTCCTGATCTCACCTCATGTAGATATTAATCTTATTGAGGATACTGAACCGGCTACGTATGAGGAAGCGATACAAGGTATCGAATCCACTTTATGGCAAGAGGCCATGAAGGCCGAAATGGATTCCATGTATACCAACCAAGTTTGGACACTGGTTGATGCACCAGAAGGCGTAAAGCCTATTGGATGCAAATGGGTCTTCAAGAAGAAGACAGACATGGATGGCAACGTACAAACGTACAAAGCTAGGCTCGTAGCGAAGGGGTATCGTCAACAACTTGGAGTTGATTATGACGAAACTTTCTCACCCGTTGCCATGATTAAATCCATTCGGATAATGCTTGCGATAGCTGCATATTACGATTACGAAATATGGCAGATGGACGTTAAAACCGCTTTCCTTAACGGAAACCTGTTGGAGGATGTTTATATGCAACAACCTGACGGTTTTATATCGCACCAAGACTTGCAAACAAGGTTTGTAAGTTAAATCGGTCCATTTATGGACTGAAGCAAGCATCGAGGTCATGGAACCAACGTTTTGATGAGGTCATAAAAGAATATGATTTCCAAAACGTAGATGATCCTTGTGTATATAAGAAGGTTAGTGGGAGTGCACTGACTTTTATTGTCCTTTATGTCGACGATGTATTGCTTATAGGCAATGACATTCCCATGTTAACGTCGGTGAAAGCTTGGCTTTCATTGAAATTCTCCATGAAAGATCTGGGAGAAGCAGCTTTTATTCTAGGAATAAAGATCTACCGGGATAGATCTAGAAGGCTACTTGGACTCTCCCAGAGTACATATATTGATAAAGTGTTGAAGAGATTCAACATGGATCAGTCCAAGAGGGGACTGTTGCCAACATCACATGGCGTCTATCTATCTAGGGACATGTGTCCTAAAACACAAGATGAGAGAGACAACATGAGTCGGACTCCGTTCGCCTCGGCAGTCGGATCGATCATGTATGCCATGATATGTACACGACCTGATGTGTCCTATGCTTTGAGCATGTGCAGTCGATATCAGGCCGATCCAGGACAGGATCACTGGATGGCGGTTAAGAGTATCCTTAGGTATCTTAAAAGAACTAAGGATGTTTTCTTAATCTATGGAGATGGAGAACTTGAGGTATCTGGGTATACCGATGCAAGTTTCCAAACCGACAGAGACGACTTCAAGTCGCAAACCGGGTACATATTTTGCTTGAATAACGGAGCAGTGAGCTGGAAATCTTCCAAGCAAGATACTGTTGCCGATTCAACAACTGAAGCAGAGTACATTGCAGCAGCTGAAGCAGCAAAAGAGGCAGTTTGGATCCGTAAATTCCTAATTGGATTAGGAGTAGTTCCGTTAGCAGCTGAGCCCGTTCCATTGTATTGTGACAATAGCGGAGCTATAGCACAAGCTAAGGAACCAAGGTCTCATCAACGATCCAAACATGTTCTTCGACGATTCCATCTGATTCGAGAGATCATACATCGTGGCGATGTGAAGATCGAAAAGATCGCATCAGAGGATAATATTGCAGATCCGCTGACGAAGGCTATTCCTCGGGAAAAGTTTGAGCGACATGTACATAGTTCAGGTATTAGATGCTTGAGTGACTGGCTATAGGCCAAGTGGGAGATTGTTAGACAGTAATGACCCATAGCGTCACTATTTTGTAAATGATATTGTATTATTGTACAAAATTAACTATGTAGTAATGAAATTGCCTTTTACCGTTTTGTAATTTATTTACTTTGATATATAAATGGTAAAAGTCCCTATGATTAGTTCCGGATTGTGATGATATGAGACGTATCAATCCATAAAGGTTTAATCATTAAATATCCCTAGTCGTAGTATTATCGAGATTGGACATCGATAATGCGGAATAGACTAGTACTACACTTGTGCATGTTGTGAGGGCACAACGGCATAGTTCTCATATATTTAAGTATTGGATACTTATGCAAGTGCGGTAGGAGGTTGTGTTTTACCGATGGTACGGAAAACAGCTTCGCTCTGGATAGACCCCGCGGAGTCCCATTGGTAGTATGTCTGCGTGTCTATGGGAGTCCGCTTCAGGGTAGGTGCATATGATCTTAACCTGAGACTTGCATCGCTAGTACTTACGACAATCGGTAAACTTTAGTTTTGGTGGTCCAGGGCTTTAACGGGTTCTGTGTACACCTCTTCTGGGTTTATCGAGAATCGTAGTGTATTGGATGTGATGTCAAGATGGAAGTATCACTTCAGACATATGGAGATGATGATCGCGAGGGATACAGAACTAGTACTCTATAATGGTTGCAACCATCGGGATAATATGACTAGGTCAGGATTATCCGATTCAAAGAGACTGGTTGCTTGATGTCCGATATGTGTATCGTACGGGGCAGACACATCTCCAGCCCCAGGCCTTACATGTGATCATCCGATACTGGATTCGATATACACTATACTACGGTATACTACTACGCCTGTTATAGATCTTATATTCCAATAAGAATATTTCTAGAGAATTGGGTAGACATGGCGTTTTGCTAGAGGCTAACCTTGTCTTGTAAATCGGTAAAAACGTAGTACTTGGTACGTACGTGTTCGGATAGTTCGACAACCGGATTTACTGCCAACATATCTAGAGATCTCTTGGGTCGCTTCCCGAAGATTCACCAATGACGTATGATTCAAACTCGATTAATCTTGGATTAATTACGGAGAGACTTTATCTTGGATAAAGTACTATATAAGAGAGAGAACGATTAATTTGGAATTAATCGTAAAATTATTATATTCGATATAATAATCGAAATTCGATTTCGACGCGAAATTAAAATTAGATTTTAATTCGGGCAAACGAGTTAATTTAGAATTAATTCGTTAGCGACGTAAATAATAATTTCGCTAGGCGCAATTATTTATTTAAATTCGATTTAATTAACGTCGCGACGTAAGTTCGGTATTTCGGAAATATCGAACCCGAACGCGTGAGTGCACGTGGGCCCACTTTCATTTGGAAACGTGTGGGGCCCACATGACACATGTCATAATATGCATTATTTAATTGTTGATGCATTGCATGGAGATAGTGTACAATGCACTCAAGGGTATTGCATGGAAATTGAGTGTTTGACACTCTAAGCCATTGCATGGTTTGTGTGTCATAAGTTTATTATTATTTAATAAATATTATGGCATAAATATAAATTGATTTTTGTAACAAAAAATCATATCTCTCCTCCTCCCTCTCAAATTACCGAAACTGTCACAGTTTCACAGCTCTCTCATTTTCAGGTTTTTTTTGCAAAAGCTTGAAGATTTTGTGATTGTTTGGAACATTAAATCACATTCAAGGCTAGCACCTTCAAGGGATCATACAAAGGTGTTATGGGAAACTCATCTTAGAGCTTGGAAGGATCAAACATTGCTTGGAGCTTCTCTTTTCTGTTTGGCCGAATCCATCACTGCACAAAGGAGAAAGTTTTGTTTCATCAACGCATCCGCATTCCGATCTTTGTGAGTATGATTCCGCCATACTTCAATATTGTTCATTCTTTTATATATTTTGCTTGAATCTTTTGATCTTGGGACATGGATTAGATTTTCCAACAGAGTCTGTGCTTTATGGCCATTGGGCCAAAAGCTTCTAAAATGCCCATGGTCCATTTCTTGTTTAGGCCTTTTATCATTTGAAGTTGTTTAGCAATGTTATCGCAAAAGTGTAAACTTGTTGGGCCTTTTCAACTGGGATAAGTTTGCACCTTGCAATAGTATGATTGAATGCTTTAAAATGATAATGCGCCGACTTATACATTCCATGCATCACATGTATTTCATGCATCTCATGCATACACGCATTATGTTAACCCTTGTGTCTTAAAAGCCATCATAGATATCCGTTGGGTTAGGGATAAAAGAAGTGTGGGACACAGAAACTGGGCGACGCATGCTGTTCTAGGCTCGCGGCCTATTCGGGAGTACGGAGTAGCCACGGGGACTAAACCGGAGAATAATGGAGTCGCCACCCGGTGTGAACCGGGAAAATCAGATTTAAGGCCGCACTCACCCCTCGCAAGGGAAGACCTCAAACCGTTGGGTTCGGAATGGTCCCTTACTTATGTCACTTGTAATGAAAGGATTTATGTAATAATTTAATCAAGCTTAAGTAACACTTATTTCCAAGAGTATCATACTTCTAAATCCATATGCCCAAAATAAACTTACACCTAAATTTGCATATATTTCACATCTAAGGTTGCATGCTTGAAAGTACATCAAAGTAAAACGAACATACAACTTCATTGGCATATTTGTTCATGGAAACACAAGCACACACTAACCATGCAAGCACACATAAACGAATCAAATAATGGTGAACATGCGATTTCATAGACATATCATACTTATACGTGCGGAAGCATAGACAAATAGCCATTACATGTCCATGCACAAATAAAAGAGTCAAACTAAGTACATAATGCAAAAAGACACTTAAGGATGCAATTAGGCATTAAAGTAAGCATGCTATGACGTGGTGCAAAAGAAGATAACTAATATGGACACAAACACACATGTGAGCACTTTTCCAAGTGGTACGTGGAATTGTATCCCAAGTACAGACCGCATTACCGTCCAATCGGAATCGGCTACAGATTTATGTCTAGGTTTCCATCCGATATACTACAAGAAATAATCTCAAATGCTATCATAACATGGATATATGAATTATACTACGTTAGGCCAAGACTAAGGTAAATGATGCAACCAATGGAATAATATGTTTTTCATTACGATGCGTACAAAGAAATGATTACTATATGGGATTTCATAATACATGCATGAATGGTATGGTGATTTACCATCTTCGCGCAGTCTGTTTCCATGGTTGACCAATAAAAACCTTGTCTCACTATCTTGCGGGACAGATTCAACCCGTTCATGTGCGGACCACATACCCCGGCGTGTATTTCTTACATTACATGCTGAGCTTCTTCTTTTCTCAAACACTTCAACTGAATACCGTTTGCTTGCCTCTTGTACAGTTCCCCTTTCAAAATCACATACTGGGAAGCTAACTTCTAAATGGCTATTCTGTCTTTTCTGCCTGCCCCTTCCGGGAGTTTACCATGTTCCAGATACCTCTGAATGTCAAATACCAAGGTTTACCGTCATCGACCTCAACTTCCAAAATTATTTCTATCTCATAACAGGTCTGCTTGCTGTTGTCAGTATCAACGGTCTCATCACTAACTTTTCTGGATTTTCCCAAGTTGCTGCAAGTGTAGCCAATGCATCTGCCATCTGATTCTCTTCTCTCGGTAAGTGCTGAAACTTACACTTGGGGATAACATGTGCCAACTTTCTGAGGTAAAAAAGGTAAGGTTTCAACCGTTCTTCTTTCAATTCCCATTCTCCTCGCATCTGCTGGACTACCAACATAGAATCTCTGTAGACTTCCATACTCCCAGCCTTCAAGGCTATCAACGCTGTCAAACCAAAAGCACAAGCTTCATACTCGGCCATGTTGTTAGTCACTCTAAATGTCAACCGCTGGACCAAAGGCAAAGTCTCTCCCTCGGGGGTCACTATCGCGATCCCAATTCCGGCTCCCTTGTAATTAACTGCTCCGTCAAAATACATCTTCCATCTCTGAACTGTTATTGCTTGGATCTCTTCATCTGGAAATTCAAACTTATACTGATCCCCCTCAACAGGTTGCAATGCCAGAAACTCTGCTACTGCTCGCCCTTTGATCACTTTGGAGGTGAGTTACTCAATGTCAAACTCTGTCAGCAATACCAACCATCTGCCCAATTTTCCCACTAGTGAAGGCACCGAATGAAGATATTTCAGAGGATTCTCCTTTGCCACTACCTGGATCTTGTAAGACTGGAAATAATGTCGCAACTTTCTTGAAGCCCATACCACGGTTAGACAGATCTTCTATACTTCTTGATACCGATCCTCATACGGGAGCATCTTCTTACTCAGATAGTAAACTGTATGTTCTACCCCTGTCTCATCTGCCTGTACCATCATTGCCGCTAGTGCTTCTGATTCTATAGCCAAATACAATATCAAAGGTCTGCCCAGTCTCGGAGGTTTCAATACATGAGGCTTTACCAAGTACTCTCTGATTTTGTCGAAGGCTGTCTGACACTGTTCATTCCATCTCACTGGCTGATCTTTTCTCAACAGTTTGAAGATAGGCTCACATACTGATGTCAACTTGGCGATGAACCGACTGATGTACTGAATCTTCCCCAAGAATACTCTGACTTCTTTTTCTATCTTTGATGCAGGCATTCCTGTGATTGCCTTGATTTTCTCAAAATCTACCTCTATTCCGCCCATTCCCACTGTATGACCAAGCAATTTCCCTGATGTCACCCCAAACACACATTTCTTGGGATTAAGCCGCAGGTTGTATTTGTCAACTCTCTGAAGGAACCTTTCCAGTGCTTCGATATGCCCAACCCTTGTCTCTGATTTCACCATCATGTCATCCACATACACCTCAATCTCTTTGTGCATCAAGTCATGGAAAAGTGTAGTGGCCATCTACTGATAAGTAGCTCATGTATTCTTAGCCCAACTGGCATTACCTTGTAACAATAAGTACCCCACTCAGTAACAAATGCAGTCTTGTGTTTGTCTTCCTCAGCCATGAGAACCTGATTGTAACATGAAAACCCATCTGCAAATGAATACATAGCGGATAAAGCTGCACTATCAACCAGAACATCTATATGCGACAGAGGAAAATCATCTTTAGGACAAGCCTTGTTGAGATCTCTGTAGTCTACACACATTCTGACCTTCCCGTCTTTCTTTGGCACGGGCACTATATTAGCCAACCACTCAGGATACTTTACTATTTCCAGGAACCCCACATCTATCTGTTTCTTAACTTCCTCTCTGACTTTCTCAGCCCATTCTGGTCTCATCCGTCGGAGTTTCTGTTTTACTGGCCTCATATTCGGATAAGTTGGTATTGTGTGCTGGGCAATGTTTCTGTCTACCCCAGGCATGTCCTCTAGGACCAAGCAAACACTTTGGCATATTTGACCAACACTTCTTCTAGTTTCTCCCTCTCTTCGGAGGTAACCTCACTTGCAATCAGAATTTCCTTGGGGTTCTCAAGCGTACCCAAGTTAAATGTAGTAGTTCTGGCGGAACTGATATCAAATATGCTTGATTCGTGCAGAGTAAATAGAAATGACTCAGACAAGTAAGCAAAAGAAATGTCTTATTATTGGATAATGCGGAAGTACATTAAACAAATCAGTAAGGTAATGTCTTCATCATCTATAGACACTTCTTCCTCTGCAACCAGGTTTTCCTCAGGTTTTTTGCCCTCTCCCAGAGTCAGCTCTCTAACTTCATCAGTTCTTCCTCCTAATTCTCTTCTTCTTTCTTCACAATTCTTCAACTATCGGCTTCTTATACAACATTTCCTAGAAGATCTCAAACCCAGGTATCATAATTCCATTAACTTCCACAGGCTCAGGCTCCCCTTGATATCCTGAAGCTGTCACAAAACATTCCATCAGTTTCAAGCCCTTTTTCTTGACCTTCGGCTTTTCTTCATCAGACTTGTACCCCAAACCCTTCCGAGTAGTCTGTCCTCTGAAATCTGGTAATTTTGAACCTTCACCCGGCTCAAACTTCATTTTTTTCATGATCCTAGCCACCATAGGATTCACCCACTCCTCAAAAGTAGCTGACACCTGAACCTCGTGAACGGTTGTATCTCCAAGGTGGCCACGACATTATCTATCTCAGCCCGGATAGTAACAACTTCTCCCTCATACGGGAACTTGATCATCTGATGTAAAGTGGAAGGCACGCCCCCAAGTTTGTGAAACCAAGGCCTTCCCAACAATAAGGCGAAAGTAGCCGGGATGTCCAGTACCGTGAACTCACCTCATCTTCTTCATCGGGCCGACCTTGACCATACCGACAAAAGTACCCTCAACTCCCATTTTACTGTCATCATAAGCCTTAATAGTCATGTTGGAGGGGTCCAAGTCTATTGCTCTCATACCCAATCTTGCCAGAATTTTCAGCGGCACACATTGATGGACTAACCGTCATCCACCATCACACATGAAGTTCTCTTGCCTCATACCTCGGCCCTGATAAATAGAGGCCTATTATGATTTCTTCCTTCCGTCGGGAGTTCATCCTCAGAAAAAGATATATGTAGGCATTGTATTTTTGCATGTGAAACCCGATGATGAGTCTCATTTGGAGGCACTACCTTTTGAGTCACGGAAGCCGCGGGAAACGGATATCAGAAGGGGAAATTCAGAATAAACAAGGTTCACTGTTTTCGTTCGTGCTGCGTTCGTGTATGCGTTCGAACGGAAAACAGATTGCGGGCGTTCGTGTCGCGTTCGAGGAAGCGTTCGAACGGTGTCGGTAAATCTAGTTTTGCTGCTAGCCTCAACCCAAGCCTAATTCACCCAAGCCTTGGCCCACACGCCCAAGCCCACTTAAAACACATATTTAACACATGGTGAAATCAAAACAAATCTAAAAATCACATACCAATTAAATAAACATAAAATATAATCATACCTAATCTAAACCAATCAAATATAATCATACCAAGTTAAAATCAATCAACCAATATATTATTATTCCAAACTTAAAATATTGTATGCCTAATCAACATAAACTAAATTCAACCTTCCCTATCTAGCCAAGATTTGTCCCCCCTCAATCTTTGACTTCCCTTATCCAACACCAAATCAAATCCCTTTCCTTGTCAAGCCTAACCATTTGCCTATAAAAAGAACCCTTCACCAACCTTCTCAACCCTAGCTAGCTCATACACAACACACAGGAAAAAATCTCAACACAAAGAACCTTAACCTCTCACGACAATAGCAACGAAAAGAACATAAGCAATTCCCTTCATCTCCTCCACTCCATAACCGAAAACACAGCACCCTCCTAAATCTCTACCCATCACCGAAAATCCCCCCATACAGTAGCCCTCCATCACCGAAAACATACCTCCAAACAACAGCCCAAACACACCAAAACTGACCCAAACTAGTCCCTAAATCACGCCCAAACAGCAGTAATTTAACCCCCTAAAACAACAGAAAAATACACTTAAAACATTCCCTAAAAACCTTAAAACATAACTTAAAAAACTGCATTCATAATCCTTAAAAGACTCACACAAGACTACACTAAAAACCCACACAAACTTGGAACAGTCCGTTGAAACGTCAAAACAGGTGACCTGAACAGTGAGCAGCAAAACAGAGGCCGAACAGTAGCAAATCGGAGTCAAAAGCAGCAGCAAAAGACGGAGAACGACGACTCCAAACAGTGAGACAACAACGAGAACAGTGAACCAGTGAACCGAAAGAGTTGCGGAGCTTTACCCCTTCCGATCTTCGTGAAACCGAGTCCGAGAGACGATTAAAAGGTTAGACCTGAGGGTACTCTTCACACTCATCTTTATTTGATTTTTGTTATTTTTTTGATTGTATTTTACTTGTTTGTTAAATCTTGTTTGTGTATGATGTGTGTTGTGGGTATTGGATGAATGGAGAGTGTCGTCTCTTGTGGTATATAGGATGGAAACCCAGACGTAAATTCCGTAGCCGAATCTGAATGGACGGTAGTGCGGTCTGTACTTGGGACACAACTCCACGTACCGCTTGAGTAAACGACCCCTCTTTTGTTTTTGTGTTGCTTTTGTTTATTTTTCGTCACTTGAATTCTGTATGTTGTTTATTTATGCATGATTCAATCGAGCGCATGGGCTTAGTAAGTGGAATGAAAGATCCCTATGGGGAGGGGTTAAAACCCTTTACCACGATGCTTTGCCGCGCCAGTTGATGTGTGTTCGGTTGGATGCAAGATACGTTCAATCGGGCATACTTAGTTTGATATTATTGTCCTTATCTTTTTATGCATGGTTCAATCAAGCGCATGGGCTTAGTAAGTGGAATAAAAGATCCCTTATGGGGAGGGGTTAAAACCCTTTACCACGATACTTTGCCGCGTCGGTTGATGTGTGTCCGGATTGGATGTAAGATGTGTTCAATCGGGCATACTTGGTTTTGATATGATTGGCTCTATTTTTTGTATGTATGATGCGATCGCGCGCATGGGCTTAGTATGTTGGTCTAAAGGTCTTCTCTTTGAGAGATCAAGAGCCCCAAAAGGCCACCTTTACGGCAGTACTTTCGCCGCGCCCCTTTATTTTGTTGTTTATGTATTGCGTCCCATTTCATGCATCAGGTCTGTTCCGTTCGAACACGTTTACGAACGCAACTCGAACGCGTATGCATTTTGCCTTATCATGCATCAGGTCTCATTTTCGTTCGAATGCGTTCACGCGCCATACGAACGTGGCATTCTGTTTCATTCCCGTTCGAACGCGTTAACAAACGCATACGAACATGAGCATTCTGTTTCATTTCCGTTCGAACGCGTTAACAAACGCCATACGAACGTGAGCATTCTGTTTCATTTTCGTTCAAACGTGTTATCAAACGCCATACGAACGCGAACCTTCTGTTTACCGTTCGAACGCGTTACGAACGCTACACGAACGCGAACACACTGAACTGAGACATATTCATCACATGCATGTATAATTGTTTCTTAGGTGATTCTTTTATGAAACCACACATAGTCATTCTTATCTTTGTGCACATAATAATGAAAAGCATGTTTATCCATTAGTTGCGTCATTTGCCTTAGTCTTGATTTGATGCATTACGATTCATATACCTATGCCATGATGACTTTGGAGTATTATTTCTTGTGATATATCGGATGGAAACCCAGACATAAATTCCGTAGCCGATTCCGAATGGACAGTAATGCGGTCTGTACTGGATACAATTCCACGTATCACTTGGAAAAGTGCTCACATGTATGCTTGTGCGGTTATTATGTATGCTTGTGTTTTCATGAATATGATATGCTGAATGAAGTTGTATGTTCATTGTTACTTTGAGGTATTTTGCAGCATGTGTTCTAGATATGAGATATATGCGAAATGTATGTATAAAGTTATTTTGTACCTGTGAATATAGAAGCATGATTTCTTAGGAATAAGTGTTACTTAAGCCTGATTAAATTATTATGTAAATCCTTTCATTACAAATGACATAAGTAAGGGACCATTCCGAACCCACGGTTTGAGGTCTTCCCTTGCGAGGGGTGAGTGCGGCCTTAAATCTCATTTTCCCCGTTCACACCGGGTGGCAACTCCATTATTCTCCGATTAGTCCCCCGTGGCTACTCCGTACTCCCGACCGGGCCGCGAACCCGGGACAGCATGCGTCGCCCCAGATTCCTGTGTTCCCACAGTCTGGCGACTCCACTAGGGATAGAGAATCTGCCCCGAAATATTGTCTTATGATGTTTGGATTTATGTTTTAATTGACCGTGTCTATAGTGGATAAAGTAAGGGTTTAATCAAAGGCATTTTAAGGCTAGGTAATGGTTTGGTGTCTTCCTTCATTCACTACCTTTCTAGAAGGAAAAGCTGTGAAGGCACCTAGATAGCCATCTACTCGTAGCCTATTGTGATGGACTAATTTGGAGGACTCGTTGTTTATTCCTTCCTGACAACAAGCGATAATAGCCTAAGAGGCTTGGGTATTTAAGTGAGCCTCGCTCCACCTTCCCTCTGGGGGATCTACAATGGGAAATCCATTTGACAGTCCATCACACACCCTAGCTCATTGGCACGTACCTTAGTGTATAAAAAAGGGTGCACTCACTTGGTTGCGAAACCCTTGAGTGGGGAGACCTAGTTGTGGGCCATCCTTCGCCGGTGAGAGCCTTTGTCTATACTCTTGCTAACCCACCCATAGACCGGGTTGGCTAAAGTAACAATTATTTCCTTGAATATGTGCTTGTGGACCATCCTCATTTGGATGCAGTTGGACTATTGTCAGAAATGCGGGCTTGCTGGGCCATTTAAACTGGGGCAAGTTCGCACCTTATGACTATTAGGCCAAAAGCTTATGAATGTTGATGGGCCATTCTGTAGAAATTATTGTTGTATATTTGCATTATCTTTCTTTGTGCTTATGTTTGGAACATTACCATTTGGATTTAGTTGGGCTCCTTGCCATGAGATGTGTACTCGTTGGGCCATTTAAACTGGGACGATTTCACTCCTATGACATTTAGGCCCAAAGCTTCTAAAATGATAATGGGCCGATTTGTTTAAAATTTTTAATCAATTTAGTATGTTCTATATGTTACATGCATCACATGCACCTCATGCATACATGCACCATGTTAACCCCATTTTGTCTTAAAGCCATCATAGATACCCGTTGGGTTAGAAAAAAGGGAAGACTCACCAAAATACTGAGAACAGACATGAATGAATCAGATATTGAGGTATCCCGGATAGATCAGTTGGAAAATGGTTTCGCCAAGATTACTGAACAGTTGCAAGCCTTGACTACTGCCATGACAAATATGGTTGTACCTCGTGCTGGGGAAAATTCTGAGAATGTGAGGCGTGATGAGCCTTCGAATGGGTTGGGGGATGATACCCCCTTTTGATGATGATATGGCAGAGTAGCAGCAGGCAGAGTATCTGGGTCTCAGGTAGAGTTACAGAAGCTTCGGGATCAGGTTGAAACAGTTACCCCGCAAAATGAGGGGTAAGAATGAGGATTTGTTAGATTATGAGGCAATGACGTTCGGAGAACAGCTGCCAGCTCAGTTTAATTGCCCGACATGGCCAAGTTAATGGGAATGGAGACCCGAGAGTCCATCTGCAGTAATATGTCTCAGTCATGAGTTCAATGGGCCTATCACAGCGCCAAGTCCAAAAGATGTTTGGGATGTCACTCGATGGGGCACCTGTGGTTTGGTATCATAGCCTTGAGAAGATTGGAAGGAACTAGCTGATGCTTTTCTGAAGCAGTATGTTACAGACTTAAAATTGACTTGTCACTCCGTGATTTGGAGAACACTAAGCAGAAGCTGGAAGAAAGCTTCAAGGAGTATGTAGACCGCTGGAGAAGCCAGCTTCTGAAAATGCAGACTCGGCCCTCTGAGAAGGACCAAATCAAAATGATCATCAAGGGCACCAAGCCCTCTATTTATAGTAAGCTGAGGAGGATGACTTCGATGATTTCTGATTTTCGATAGTTGAGGGAAACTGTCATGGATATTGAGGAAGAGGAGGCTGAAAACAGAAAGTCATATGGCCAGAATAGGCGGACTTTTGGGGGGTTTCTGAGACTAAGCCCGCTACTGTCGAGGTTGCTGCCATCAGGAACCGGCAATTCTCCAACCTTGGTAGACCTTTGTCGAAGGTATTTGAAAAGTTACAGGGACAAGGAATCTTGAAACCCTTAGAAGGCAAGCCACTTCCGCACCCCCCCACCACCACACATAAATGTGAACCTTTATTGTCACTTCCACCAGCTACATGGCCATGACCGACAACGACAACTGCACCCGCCTCAGGCATGAAATTCAAGATCTCAGATTCCCATAAAATACCCAACCCATGAAAAGAAACCCTCAACCAACAAGCTTCTTACATGGATGACAGTGAAGAACCATAGGCCGAGGAAGAAGGCAGTGCTGCGGATGATGGAGATGTTCCTCCTAGTTTATTTGATCCAGTTTTTTTGACATTGATTTTGTTACTTGTTCGAACTCTTTTCCTCAACAATAATAAAGACATTCATTTCACTGAAACTCTTCTGCAATATGAGTATATTTGAGAAAAGTATTCACCTTGGTACTATGGAATCCAGTGATGAACACGGGGAACCTTCGAATAAGCAAACAGAAAAGATAAGATAGACATTCAGAATGGGAAATAGAGGCAATGAAACTATCAGACTTGGAAGGAATTAGTTCACCGAGCCGATCAACATAGACAGATTGAAGCAGTGGTTTGCCTGAGGAAAAGAAGACTAAGCAGTCACCAAGAGGATTGATGGAAGACCTAACCCGACGGGATAGGAACATGCATGCATGCATACACGTAACATATTTGCATCCTTTTTGTGTTTGTTCTGTTTTGTAATAACAGGTTTCAAAGGAGAAAAAAAAAAAACGCCGAATGCAAGCCAACCAGAAGTAGTAACAGTACAATGTCAGCAGTCTTCAGGAATGAATCACATGGACGAGGCCCATATCAGCTGTATCAGTCTGGGGGCGAGGCCCATATCAGTATCAGTCTGGGGGCGAGGCCCATATCAGCATCAGTCTAGGGGCGAGGCCCATATCAGTATCAGTCTTGGGACGAGGCCCATATCAGCATCAGTCTAGGGGCGAGGCCCATATCAGCATCAGTTTTGGGGATGAGTCCCAGGGTCGAGGCCCACATCACTATCAGTTTTGGGGATGAGTCCCAGGGCCGAGGCCCACATCAGTATCAGTTCAGGGGCCAAGCCCACACCCACATCAGTATCAGTTCAGGGGCCAGGCCCACACCAGCATCAGTATCAGTTTAGCCAGGAATGGCACTCCAAGAATGGAAACACAGTTCGAGAATGAACAAGCCGGGAATGGCACTCCAAGAATGGAAACACAGTTCGAGAATGAACAAGCCGGGAATTGCACTGTAAGAATGGAAACACAGTTCGAGAATGAACAAGCCGGGAATGGCACTCCAAGAATGGAAATACAGTTCAGGAATGAACAAGCTTGGAATGGCACTCCAAGAATGGAAATACAGTTCGGGAATGGACACCTCACAGTAACGGTTCGGGAATGAACCACCTCACAGTAACGGTTCGGGAATGGACCACCTCACAGTAACAGTTCAGGAATGGACATCTCACAGTAACGGTTCGGGAATGAACCACCTCACAGTAACGGTTCAGGGATGGACCACCTTACAGTAACAGTTCGAGATTGGACACCTCACAGTAACGGTGCGGGAATGGACCACCTCACGATAACAGTTCGGGAACGAACACCTCACAGTAACGGTTCGGGAATGGACCAACTCACAGTAACGGTTCGGGAACGGACCACCTTACAGTACAGTTCGAGAATGGACACCTCACAGTAACGGTTCGGGAATGGACCACCTCACGATAACAGTTCGGGAATGAACACCTCACAGTAACGGTTCGGGAATGGACCACCTTACAGTACAGTTCGAGAATGGACACCTCACAGTAACGGTTCGGGAATGGACCACCTCACGATAACAGTTCGGGAATGACAACCTCACAGTAACGGTTCGGGAATGGACCAACTCACAGTAACGGTTTGGGAATGGACCACCTTACGGCAACGGTTCGGGAATGGTCCACATCACAACACGGTTCGGGAATGAACCAGGGGTCGCAGCACCTCACCACCCAAATCAACTCAACACATGGTAAGTCAAGTGGCAGCTGGCGAGCCAGGTAAGTGAAAATGCATTGCATAACTTTGATAGGATTGTTCAAAGTCACACACTGCACAAGTCCCATCAAAGTGGGGGCGACTGTAGGCATTGTATTTTTGCATGTGAAACCTGATGATAAGTCTCATTTGGAGGCACTACCTTTTGAGTCACGGAAGCCGCGGGAAACGGATATCATAAGGGGAAATTCAGAATAAACAAGGTTCACTGTTTTCGTTCGTGCTGCGTTCGTGTATGCGTTCGAACGGAAAACGGATTACGGGCGTTCGTGTCGCGTTCGAGGAAGCGTTCGAACGGTGTCGGTAATTCTGGTTTTGCTGCTAGCCTCAACCCAAGCCCAATTCGCCCAACTCGAACGCGTATGCATTTTGCCTTATCATGCATCAGGTCTCATTTCCGTTCGAACACGTTCACGAACGCCATACGAACGTGGGCATTCTGTTTCATTCCCGTTCGAACGCGTTAACAAATGCCATACGAACGTGAGCATTCTGTTTCATTTCCATTCGAACACGTTAACAAACGCCATACGAACGTGAGCATTCTGTTTCATTTCCGTTCGAACGCGTTATCAAACGCCATACGAACGCGAACCTTCTGTTTACCGTTCGAACGCGTTTACGAACGCTACACGAACGCGAACACACTGAACTGAGACATATTCATCACATGCCATGTATAATTGTTTCTTAGGTGATTCTTTTATGAAACCACACATAGTCATTCTTATCTTTGTGCACATAATAATGAAAAGCATGTTTATTCCATTATTTGCGTCATTTGCTTTAGTCTTGATTTGATGCATTACGATTCATATAACTATGCCATGATGACTTTGGAGTATTATTTCTTGTGATATATCGGATGGAAACCAAGACATAAATTCCGTAGCCGATTCCGAATGGACGGTAATGCGGTCTATACTTGGGATACAATTCCACGTATCACTTGGAAAAGTGCTCACATGTATGCTTGTGCGGTTATTATGTATGCTTGTGTTTTTCATGAATATGATATGCTGAATGAAGTTGTATGTTCATTGTTACTTTGAGGTATTTTCAGGCATGTGTTCTTAGATATGAGATTTATGCGAAATGTATGTATAAGTGTTATTTTGTACCCGTGAATATAGAAGCATGATGTTCTTAGGAATAAGTGTTACTTAAGCCTAATTAAATTATTATGTAAATCCTTTCATTACAAATGACATAAGTAAGGGACCATTCCGAACCCAACGGTTTGAGGTCTTCCCTTGCGAGGGGTGAGTGCGGCCTTAAATCTCATTTTCTCCCGGTTCACACCGGGTGGCGACTCCATTATTCTCCGGTTTAGTCCCCCGTGGCTACTCCGTACTCCCGACTGGGCCGCGAGCCCGGGACAGCATGCGTCGCCCCAGATTCCTGTGTTCCCACAATATCTGCAAAGCTTCTTTCTGAACTGACCCAACAAACATTGCAGGTTTGGCGTCTTCCGGTACCACAATCTTGCTCATGGCCTCAACCATGGCCTGCCTATGCTCCCGAGATGCACATAATAGTTCCCAGATACTCACTTGTGCTATAGTCTTCCTCAATTGCCTCAGCACTATATCTCCCTCAGTATTTTCTGCAGTCTCAACCACTTCTCTACAATATGTCAAAACTTCCTTACCCTTTTCTGCCATATCATTATAGAAACGACCGATGCGTGTCATTCCCCTCACTTCTTCCTCATCACTGCTAGAGAAATCAAGCCAAAAGTTTTTCCACTGCTCAGTCTCATCTTCACTAGTACTATCCCAGATTCCCAGGCAAAAGGCTTGAGGGTGAAAGTATTTTAGGACAAGGTCTTCTGGGAGGCCAGAATTGATCATATAGGCTGGTGGTGGTACGGAACGGTAGTTGGGTAAGGGGTTTCTGTGTGTGTCAGGCTGTTCTGTTTCTGGGTCAGGTATTTTCTTGGAGTCTATCAGGTCTTGGATTTCATGGCGGAGTCGGGCGCAGTTGTCGGTGTCATGGCCCTTTTGTTGGTGAAAGTGACAGTAAAGACTTAGGTTATAATGTTATGGTGGGGGATTGGGTAATGGTTTGGCTTCCAAGGGTTTTAAGAGCCCTTGTCTCTTCAATTTCTCTAGCACCTTTGACAGGGGTCTTCCCAAGTTGGAAAATCTCCGGTTCCGGATAGCGGCAATCTCAGCAGAAACGGGCTTTGTTCCCGATGTTCCCCCAATGGGCCTCATGTTCAGACCATAGAATTTTCTATTCTCAGCCTCTTCTTCCTCAATATCCATGACAGTTTCCCTCAACTTCCGAAAGTCTGTAACCATGGAGGTCATCCTCCTTAGCTTCCCATAGATGGAGGGCTTGGTGCCCTTGATTATCATTTTAATCTGGTCCTTCTCTGAGGGCCTAGTCTATATTTTCAACAACTGACCTCTCCATCGGTCCACATACTCCTTAAAACTCTCCTCCGATTTTTGCTTAACATTCTCCAGATCGCGGAGTGACAGATCGATCTCTAGGTCAGTGACATACTGCTTCAGGAAGGCGTCAGCCAACTCCCTCCAATCTTCATTCACTTTCTTCTCCAAACTGTGGTACCACACCATGGGAGCTCCCTATAGCGACATTCCAACATCTTATGCACTTGGCGCTGAGATAGGCCAACTGAACTCATGACTGATACAAATTGTCGGAGATGCACCCTTGGATCCCCATTCCCGTTAAATTTAGCCATGTCGGGCATCTTGAACTGTGCCGGAAACTGTTCTTCGAAAGTCAGCGTGTCATAATCCAGCAAATCATCATTCTTACCCCTCATCTTGCGGGTAACTGACTCAACCTGATCCCGGAGCTTATGTAACTCTACCTGAGACCCAGATACTCTGCATGCTGCATACTCTGCCATATCATCATCAAAAGTGGGGATATCATCCCCCAACCCATTCGGAGGCTCCTCACGCCTCACATTCTCAGAATTTCCCCCAGCACGGGGCACAGCCATACCAGCCACAGCAGTAGTCAAGGCTTGCAACTGTTCAGTAATCTTGGTGAGACTGTTTTCTAACTGATCCATACGGGATACCTCAATATCTGATTCACTCATGTCTGTTCTCGGTATTTTGGTGAGTCTTCCCTCTTTTCTAACCCAACATGAATCTATGATGCCTTTCTAAGACATAGAGGGTGTTAACATGATATATGTATGTATAAGGTGCATGAGATGCATGTAACATATATATAACATACTAAATCAACTAAAATTTTCAAACAAATCGGCCCGTTATCATTTTAGAAGATTTTGGGGTAACTGTCATAGGAGTGAACTCGTCCCAGTTTAAATGGCCCAACAAGTTCACATCTCATGGCAAGGAGCCCAACTAAATCCAAATGGTAATGTTCCGAACACAAGCACAAATTGGCCCATCAATCACTTAGAAGCCTTTGGCCCAATCGTCGTAAAATACGTTCTTGTCCCAGTTTAAATGGCCCAACAAGCCCATATCCAATGACAAATGGTCCAAATGGATCCAAACGACGATGTTCCCAAACACAAGCATAAAAGAAAGATAATGCAAACATAAAACAATGATTTCTACAGAATGGCCCATCAACATTTCAGAAGCTTTGGGCCTAGTGGTCATAAGGTACGAACTTGCCATAGTTTAAATGGCCCAGCAAGTCTGCATTTCTGACAATAGTTCAACTGCATCCAAATGAGGATGGTCCACAAGCACATATTCAAGGAAATAATTGTTACTTTAACCATACAAACCCGGTCTATGGGTGGGTTCACAAGAGTGTAGACAACGGCTCTCACCGGCGAAGGGTGGCCCACAACTAGGTCTCCCCAATCAAGGGTTCGAGCGACCAAGTGAGCGCACCCTTTTTTATACACTAAGGTACGTGCCAATGAGCTATGGTGTGTGACTGACTGTCAAATGGATTTCCCGTTGTAGATTCCCCAGAGGGAGGGTGGAGCGAGGCTTACTTAAGTACCCTAGCCTCTTAGGCTCTTATCGTTTGGTGACAAGAATAAACAACGAGTCCTCCAAATTAGTCCATCACAATAGGCTACGAGTAGATGGCCATATAAGTGCCTTCAAAGCTTTTCCTTCTAGGAAGGTAGTGAATTAAGAAAGACACCAAACCATTACCTAGCCTCAAAATGCCCTTGATTAAACCCCAATTTTATCCACTATAGACACGGTCAATTAGAACATAAATCCAAACATTACAAGACAATATTTCGGGGCCGATTCTCTATCCCCAGTGGAGTCGCCAGACTGTGGGACACAGAAACTGGGCGACGCATGCTGTTCTAGGCTCGCGGCCTAGTCGCGAGTACGGAGTAGCCACGGGGACTAAACCGGAGAATAATGGAGTCGCCACCCGGTATTAACTGGGAAAATGAGATTTAAGGCCGCACTCACCCCTCGCAAGGGAAGACCTCAAACTGTTGGGTTCGGAATGGTCCCTTACTTATGTCACTTGTAATGAAAGGATTTGTGTAATAATTTAATCAAGCTTAAGTAACAATTATTTCCCAGAGTATCATGCTTCTAAATCCATATGCGCAAAAATAAACTTACACCTAAATTTGCATATATTTCACATCTAAGGTTGCATGTTTGAAAGTATATCAAAGTAACAACGAACATACAACTTCATTGGCATATTGTATTCATGGAAACACAAGCACACACTAACCATGCAAGCACACATAAAAGCGAATCAAATAATGGTGAACATGTGATTTCATAGACATATCATACTTATACGTGCGGAAGCATAAACAAATAGCCATTACATGTCCATGCACAAATAAAAGAGTCAACTAAGTACATAATGCAAAAAGACACTTAAGGATGTAATTAGGCATTAAAGTAAGCATGCTATGACGTGGTGCAAAAGAAGATAACTAATATGGACACAAACACATGTGAGCACTTTTCCAAGTGGTACGTGGAATTGTATCCTAAGTACAGACCGCATTACCGTCCATTCGGAATCGGCTACAGAATTTATGTCTGGGTTTCCATCCGATATACTACAAGAAATAATACTCAAATGCTATCATAACATGGATATATGAATTATACTACGTTAGGCCAAGACTAAGGTAAATGATGCAACCAATGGAATAAATATGTTTTTCATTACGATGCGTACAAAGAAAAGGATGACAATATGGGATTTCATAATACATGCATGAATGGTATGGTTGGCTTTACGCGCGGGTTGAGGCTAATAGGTGGCGTTAGGGTGTGGTCTTGTGAGTGAGGTGAATGGCTTGTGGGTGTTGAAGGTTCAAGTGTGCGCTGATCGTGCATGATTCAGGCAGTGCAGTGATGGTGTTTGCGTGGGTTTAAGGTAGCTCGTGAGTAGGGGACAGTGGCGTGAGTGGGGCTATTTTAATGAGAGGTCTTAGCATGAGTGGATGGCTTATGGTGCGCAGCCTAAGTGAAGGGTTATGGTGGCTAGGGTGGCTGTGGACGTGTGGAAAGGTGGTCAGTATGTGTGAGGGTTCTGGTTTATGTGAACAAAGGAAAGTGCAAGGGCTAATAATGAAGATGTACCAATGGTAAAAGATCGAGCCGAGACAGGGGTAGATGATGCAATCAATATATGAAACACGCGGCAAATATCGTGGTAAAGGTAGCCTTTTAGGCTTTTTCTTCCCCCAAATGGAGAACCTTTTTAGTCCAACACAATAAGCCCATGCGCTTTCCATTACAATGCGTACAAAGACAAATATAACTATATGAAACTTCGTATACCCGATTGAACATATCTTATATTCAACCGAATATACATCAACCGGTGCGGCAAAGCATCGTGGTAAAGGATTTTAACCCCTCCAAATAGGGGACCTTTAATCCGACTTACTAAGCCCATGCGCTCGATTGCATAATTCATACAAAGAATAAAGACAATACCATCAAACTTAGTATGCCCAATTGAACATATCTTACATTCAACCGAACACACATCAACTAGCGCGGTAAAGCATCGTGGTAAAGGGTTTTAACCCCTCCAAATAGGGGACCTTTAATCCGACTTACTAAGCCCATGCGCTCGATTGCATCATGCATAAACAAGTAACATGCAGAATTCAAATGACGAAAAATAAATAAATCAAAGCAATATAAAACAAAAGAAGGTGTCATTTACTCAAGCGGTACGTGGAGTTGTATCCCGAGTACAGATCATACTACCGTACATTCGGAATCGGCTATGAAATTTATGTCTATGTTTCCTTCCGATATACCGCAAGATTTTACACATCTTTTGTTTTATTCCAAGGCCACAACATACAATATTTCGTAATACATGCATATTTATCTACTCAAGGGCCACAACATGCATTTTAACATAACAATCATGCGAACAATACTCAATAAATAATAAAGATAAAACAAAAAACGAATGTGGAAAATACCCTCAGGTCTAACCTTTTTTTGCCAACTTTCGGACTTGCGTTTCACGGAGATCGGAAGGGTAAAGCTCCTCAACTTCTCCGGTTCACTGGTTTAGCGTCTTAGCTCACTGTTTTGCTATTTTGTTTGCTGTTTGGCCTCCGTTTTGCTGTTGTTTCCTCTGTATTTTCTGCTCACTGTTTAGGTCACTGTTTTGACGTTTCAACGGATTGTTTTGGGTATTTTCTAAAGGTTTTAAGTGCAGTATTTGTGATTATTTTAGGGATTATTAGTGCAGTTTTTTATTTTACTGTTTTAAGGATTTTATGGACTGTTTTAAGTGGATTTGGGCTGCTGTTAAATTAGTATGTGATTTTGTTTAGTTAGGAAGTTAATATATTTGATTTATCTAAATTAGGTATGATTATATTTTATGTTTTATTTAATTGGTAAATGGTTAATTATTTTATTTAATTCAATTACATTATCTAATTAATATTTAATTTAATATTTTATTTAATTTGGGTGTAATTTAGGGTGATGGGCGTGTGGGCCTAGTCATGGTGGGCGTGTGGGCTAAATGGAGGTCCAACAAGTGAGCTTGACGCTAAATAAGTGAACAAGGATCTAACAAAATACCGATTCCCTTCCGACGACCGTTTCCCGCAATATCCTTAACTAAAAAGGTAGTGCCTCCAACTGAGACTCATCATCGGGTTTCACATGCAAAAATGCAATGCCTACAAGAAGACTCGTCAAGAAGAGTTTAGCAAACCTGGATGTCGGGGAAAAAAGGAAACCGAAAACAGAAAATATACGGCAAGGATAGAAAGACCATTGTGAAAAAAAAAAGAAAAAAAATGAATGAAAAAAAATTGATTGTTCGTTTTAGTCCTTAATAGTTAGGCATAAGTCCAATGATGAAATATTTGCTTTAGGGTGAAACCTTATAAACGATAAGTGCGAGATGTACTCTCGTCCGATATTTTGAGTAGTTGATCTTGGCTAGACTCACGAGCACTTAATTACAGGATCTTAGCAGTGGAAGCCTGAGTGGTCGACAAGATTACTAGTTGAAGAGATGGCAGATCAGTGAATGACCGTTTGCCTGGATGTCCATCCTGGTTTACTTATGCTACGATATATGATATGGTTCGAAACAAATAAAAGTCTCTGAAAAGAAAAAAGAAAAAAGAAAAAATAGACCACCTATAACCGATAAGCGTGAAGCTACCCATGGGCGAGTATTAGGACCACCATGAAGAGAAATACTACCTTAAAGGTAGGTGTGTCAGAAAAAGAGAAAGAAAGAAAAAAAGAAAAAAAAAAAAGAAAGAGACGAAAGAAAGAAATAAGAAAACCATATCATGTTGAGTACGAAGAAGTAATCACAGAGTATAATCAAGACATCTAGGTTGGTTAGACCCACCGATCCAATTCTCCAAGACAAAATCATCGAGTTGGCTTACTTAAGGATTAAGCTGCGACAGAGCCTTGGCACACACAAACTAGGATTCTAGTTCAGACCACACACTCAAACGGTCAGATTTGAGTATATTAAGTACTTTGAAGGTTCTTTGGTTTCGATGCAAAACATCCGTTGAGGAAGAAAATATGTTTAGCTATCATGACTATCTCGTGAGAGGCAATACAACATGTTGATATGCGACATCACATCAGAATCAATCTTGAAAATGGAGCATTGGGTAAGGCCCACATCAGTATCAATATGGGGGCGAGACCCACATCGGTATCAGTCAGGGGTGAAGCCCACATCAATATCAGTCTGGGGCGAGGCCCACATCAGTATCGGTTTGGGGGTGAGGCATGCATCAGTATCAGTCTGAGGGCGAGGCCCACATCGGTATCAGTCTGGGGGCGAGGCCCACATCAGTATCAATCTGGGGGTGAGGCCCACATCAGTATCAGTCTAGGGGCGAGGCCCACATCAGTATCAGTCTGGGGCGAGGCCCACATCAGTATCGGTTTGGGGGCGAGGCCCACATCAGTATCAGTCTGAGGGTGGGGCCCACATCGGTATCAGTTTGGGGGCAAGAGCCGCATCAATATCAGTCTGGGGCGAGGCTCACATCGGTATCAGTCTGGGGCGAGGCCCACATCAGTATCAGTCTGGGGCGAGGCCGAAATCAGTATCATTTTGGGGGCGAAGGCCGCATCAGTATCAGTCTGGGGCGAGGCCCACATCAGTGTCAGTTTGGGGGCGAGGCCCACATCAGTATCAGTTTTAGGATGAGTCCCAGGGTTGAGGCCCACATCAGCATCGGTATCAGGTTTGGGGATGAGTCCCAGGGTCGAGGCCTAGATCATTAGCAGTTTTGGAACGTCACAACACATGATCTACTTTGGCCAAGTGCAAGCAACGAATAGCAAAAAGCAAAATCGAGTCTGGGGGACTAGTCAACCACCCAGCGAATAAGGGATTTATCGAGAACTTGAGCAATGAGACTAAAAGAAACTGAGTAATCACGAAGAGAGAATCGACAGAAAGGAACTATGAGCAGGCCCAGAGGGCGACCAAAGACTTTTGCAGGCAAAAGGCACCAAGGAGCACAAGAAAGGCCTAACCCATCGGAATAGGAAACATATCCATGCATACATGCATACATATCACATACATGCAATTTTTGTTCGCAGGTTTGTAGCGGCAAAGACCATCTCATCAAGTAACGGTTCAAATATGAGCCACATTCTCGCACAGCATGGTTCGGAAATGGACCACAACAAATGCAGAAAATGGCGCTCCAAAATGGAGCACACACAACAAGATGCCGAAAATGGCACTCCAAAATGGAGCACACACAACAAATGCAGAAAATGGCGCTCCAAAATGGAGAACACACAACAGATGCCAAAAATGGCGCTCCAAAAATGGAGCACACACAACATATACAGAAAATGGCACTCCAAAATGGGGCACACATGACATATGCCGAAAATAGCGCTCCAAAATGGAGCACACACACAGATGCCGAAAATGGCGCTCCAAAATGGAGCACACACAACAGATGCCAAAAATGGCGCTCTAAAATGTAGCACATATAACAGATGCCGAAAATGGCGCTCCAAAATGGAGCACACACGACATATGCCGAAAATAGCGCTCCAAAATGGAGCACACACAACAGATGCCGAAAATTGCGCTCCAAAATGGAGCACACACAACAGATGCCGAAAATGGCACTCCAAAAATGGAGCACACACAACAGATGCCGAAAATGGCGCTCCAAAATGGAGCACACACAACAGATGCCGAAAATGGCGCTCCAAAAATGGAGCATAATTCGAAAATGGACCACCAGATCAACTCAGTTTGAAGCAGCAGGCAAGTCAGGTGGAAGCTGGCGTGCGAGGTAAGTAAAAATGCATTGCATAACTTTGATAGGATTGTCATTATCACACACTACACAAGTCCCATCAAAGTGGGGGCGGCTGTAGGCACTGCATTTTTGCATGTAAGTTCCGATGATGAGTCTCACATGGAGACACTTCCTCTTTAAATTGTGGAAGTCGCGGGAAACATACGTCGGAAGGGAAGAGTCGGGAATTGACATCTTATTGGATTTAATTCGCTTGTTTAGCTTCGGGTTTTCTTGTTGGACCTCTGTTTTAAAACACATCTCTAGCCCAAAACCAAAGCCACACGCCCACCTAGCCCAAATCATTAAATCACATCCAATAATAATTAAAACATTTGAAACACATGTAAAAAATTAAATTAAATCAAATTAAATTAAATCAAATCCAATTAAATCAAAAAAAATCTCATTCCTAAATTAAATAAATCAAATCAAATCTCATAAATCACATTCCTAATTAAATTAAATCATATGCCTAAACTAAATGAAATCAAATCAAATCCCAATAATCATCTTCCTAACTAAACAAATTACCTCCCTAATTAAAGATATCATTTCCTTTTGATACATAAATTAAATATTCCCCCATAATTACAATATTCTTTCCCAACCTATACAAGTTAAACCCCAACCCTTGCCTATAAAAAGAAGCTTAAACCAAACCTTGAAACCCTTAGCTCATTCATCATACTCACGGCAAACTCAAAAAAATAATAAACCATATTCTCCTTCTCGCACCACTCAATAAACAAACCAAGATGAACGCTCCACTCACTCGTCTTTCTCTCTCAACAAATAAATCTTTCATGCAGCCCTTTTTCAACCCAACAAACACACTCACGCCTCTCTTCACACAACAAACATACTCACGCCATTACCCGCCAATACTACCCTCACAAAACAGCCCCTCCTTCACGTAATCAGCCCCTGAGATAGCCCCTGTAACCACCGAAAATACCCATGAATCAGCCCCTGAAACATCCCCTGATACAGCCCCTGTAACCACCAAAAATTCCCCATGAATTAGCCCGTGAAACAACCAATGAAACAGCCCCTGAGACAGCCTCTGTAACCACCGAAAATACCCTTGAATCAGCCCCTAAAACAGCCTATGAGACAACCCTTGTAACCACCGCAAACCACTTAAACAGCCCCTGAATCACGCCCAAACCGTGAACAGAAAGTCGCAAAACGGAGTAAAACAGCAGCCCAAATAGTGAAACAATGAAGGAAAACATTGAACCAGTGAACCGGAGTAGTTGCGGAGTATCAACCCTTCTGATAACCGCGTAGCGCACTTCCGAGAGACGACTTAAGAGGTTAAACCTGGGGGCACTCTTTTTATTTATTCTCCTTTATTTTTGTTTATTTTCTTACTTTATTTCGCATAAGTATTGTGGATTGGTGTATGATGTGATTTCCGAATAAACGGAATATGTGTTCTCTCTTGCGGTATATCAGATGAAAATCATGACGTAAATTCCAGCCGAATCCGAATGGACGGTATTACGGTTTGCACTCGGGATACAATGCCATGTACCACTTGAGAGACACACATATTTTGTTTCATCCAACGTTGTGTTCGAGCATGATTAGTCTAGTGGGTTATTTATTTTTAAGCATGATTTAGTCTAGTACGTTATTATTTCTTACATGATTTAGCCATTAGTACATTGTTTCTTATGCATGATTTAGTTATTTTCTTTCGCAATATGAGTCTAATGTACATTTTGATGATTTTCTATAAGGTCCCAAGATCAAACAAGACATGAAATTATGTGTGAACACATCAACGGAGGTAGCGGAATACTCACATTGATCGGTTAGTCGATTTGGAGACGAATGAAGGCCAAAAACGTACTGCCTTTCACGCCCACTGCATGCAGTCCACTGCCCTGCAAAACAGAAAATTGGGTGAAGAAACGGAGCTCCAATCTTCGTCGGATGGATCCCGTCTCATGGGGGAACCTCCCTACCACCTTCGCAAGACTTGTAAGTGTGCTAGCACTTGATTTCTCACCATGAGAACCACTCTTGCTTCCCTTTAGCTCACGCCCAAACTGGTTCAAAACCAGTGAAGAATGGCCACCATTGCCGTGAGAGGAGAGAGAATTTGAGAGAGAAGAGTTGTGTTATGTTAATTAAAATGATTTACCAAAAATCAATTTATATTTATGCCATAATTCATTAAATTAATAATAAATTTATGACACAACACATGCAATAGCTTAGAGTGTCAAACACTCAATTTCCATGCAATAACATTGAGTGCATTGTACACTATCTACATGCAAAGCATTAGAATGACATGTGTCATGTGGGCCCCACACGTTCCAAATGAAAGTGGGCCCACGTGCACTCACGCGTTCGGGTTCGATATTCCGAAATACCGAGCTTACGTCGCGACGTTAATTCAATCGAATTTAAATAAATAATTACGCCTGGCGATTATTATTTACGTCGCTAACGAATTAATTCTGAATTAACTCGTTTGCCCGAATTAAAATCTAATTTTAATTCCGCGTCGAAATCTAATTTCATTTAATATATCGAATATATTAATTCATCGATTAATTCCAAATTAATCGTTCTCTCTCTTTAGACGACATTTTATCCCGGATAAAATATCTCCGTTATTAATCCTAGATTAATTTTCTCTCTCTTCTATTATAATCCCAGATTATTCAAGAGTGCGAGTTGTGCGTCATCGGTGGATTATCGGGAAGCGACCCATGAGATCCCCGGATAATCTGGCAGTAAATACGGTCGTCGGAGTATCCGAATCACGTACGTACCAAGTACTACGTTCTACCGATTTACGAGACAAGGTCGACTCCTAGCAAAGCACCAAGTCTTCCCAAGTTCTCCGGACATATTCATCAAAGAATATCTAGATCTGTATCAAGCGTAGTATACAATTGTATTGTGTATATTGGCCCAGTATCGGATAATCACGTGCTAGGGCTGGGGCTGGATAAGTGTCTGCCCCGTCCGAACACCATATCGGATGTCTGGTAACTAGTCTCTAATCGGATATTCATGACCTGGTCATAATATCACGATTGGATGCGCATCACTAAAAGAGCACTAATACCGTATCCTGCGTGACATCATCTCCATATGACTGGAGTGACACTTCCGTCTTGACATCACATCCAATACACTACGATTCCTGATAAACCCAGAAGAGGTGAACACAGAACCAGTTAAGATCCCCCAACACCAAACCAAAGTTTACCGATTGTCGTAAGTATTAGCGATGTAAGTCTCAGGTTAAGACTATACACACCTACCTTGATTTCGGCCTCCCATAGACACCTAGTCATAATACCAATGGGATTCCGAAGGGTCTATCCAGAGCGAAGCTGTTTCCCGTACCATCGGTGAAACACGACCTCCTATCGCACTTGCACAAGTATCCAATACTTATATATATGAGAACTATGCCGTTGTGCCCTCACAACGACCAAGTGCAATACTAGCCTATTCCGCATTATCGATGTCCAGTCTCGATAATACTACGGCTAGGGATATTTAATGATTAATCCTTCGTGGACTGATACTGTCTCATATCATCTCAATCCAGGAACTAATCATAGGGACCTCTCTTCATTTATATATCTATGGTGATCTAATCACAAATGACGAGAGTGCAATTTCCTTGTTACATAGTTAATTTGCTACAACAACACAATGATCTGTGCAAATAGTGACGCTATGGGTCATTTTGTCCAACAATCTCCCACTTGGCACATTGCGAGTCACTCAAGTGTCCTACACCTGAACTATGTACGGTTCGCTCAAATTGCTGAGGAAAGGTTTTTGTCAGCGGATTTGTTTGATTATCGTTTGACGCGATTTATACGATCATCACATCGCCACGATGTATGATCCGAACGAATCAGATTGTATAGAAGTATATATCTAGATCGTCGATGAGACCTTTAATTCCTTAGCTTGTGCTGACGCCTAGCTCAGCTGCTAACAGAACTATATCTAATCTAATTAGATTTATTTTCGACCCAAAAGACTTCTATTGCTGCCTCAGCTGCAGCAATAATCCGCATTTGTTGTTTATTCGGCAACAGTTATCTTGCTTGGAAGATTTCCAGCTCACTGTCCGGTGTTCAAACTTTATAGTACCGCAGTATTTAATTGTTTTGGAAACTTGCAGCAGTGATCCCAGTCACTTCAAGTTCTCCTTCTCCATAGTTTAAGATAGCATATTTAGTTCTCTGAGATACTAACAGATATTCTTAACTTAACTTCAATCCAGTGACTGTCACTTGGATTGACCTGATTGTGACTCCATATGCTTGAAGCGTATGAGACACCTATACAAGTACATTTTAAATGTACAATTTCCCAGAGAGTGTTAACAACTCCAAATCTATCCCAGTAGATCTTTATTCCTCTAATAAAGGTTGTTACTCCCCAGAATTCTACGGAGAATTTCTATTGAAAGCCAAGCTTTCAACAATAGTTTTATGGGAATTTCACTGTCAGTGCGCTCTCCCACCAACCTCCTTATATACACAAGAATTATTTCGTTTTGAGTCAAATCATAAACCATTATGATTATTTCAAAACGACAGTTCCAAGAACCATATGCTTGCATCAATCCAAACATGGATCGAATAACCCGCAAACCTTGTTTGTCGGTTATACAAAATCGTCAGGATGTTGTAAACATCCTCCAAAAGGTTTCCTTTTCAGGAAAGCGATTTTTGATTTGTAACTGACATATTTCATAAATGAAATATACAGTTATCAACAAGCATCTTCAAAACGGATTTATCATGGCAACAGTAAAAGGTTGAACCGTTATTAACATAATGTTGATAACGATACCTTTCCGTCAAAAGCTTAGCTTTGCACGTTGGTATGTTGCCTTCCATGTATGTCTTCCTTGAAGACGTTTAATGTACCATAGGCACAGCCCTTGTGGTACAAAACTAGTATCCAAACATAGTTGTTATACATGGAATCCATTTCGGACTCATGGCACTTTGCCATAACAGGGAGTCGATACCTCGTATCACTTCCTCATAATGTAGTCGGATGGTACACCTCCATAAGATTGACATCTTTATGGGGCGAGATCAGAACCCATACCCTAGGTTGTTTTCTGACTCTATCCGATCTACTAGTTTCTTGTGTATTTGAAGATTAATGGTATAGATTCATCATAGATGAACTATTTGTGTTCCATTACGGACTTCGTGCCTAGAATAGTATTACTACCGATTTTCATCGAGTATCACTATCCTCCCACTAACCACTGCATATCGGTATTCCTCTCAGGAAAACCGCATGGTGGAGCAACAATTACATTGTTCTCATGTGGGATTTATAAGTACTATACTTAAGGTTTCCCTTAAGATAACTTACCTATTGGCACTTATCCAATTCGGTCCTTAGTTTGGTATCATCCAAACGCTATGCCTGGCATACCCAAATTATCAGGAATGAGAAACCTCGTTTCTTCCCTGTTCATATCCTATATGATATTGTCAAACAGATTTATATGGAACCTTATTCCAAATAAGTTTTGCACTGTCAATACATATCCTGTTGAAGGAAATAGTAGCTCAGAGCGACTCGTGATAAACCTTATCATGTCCAACAAAATTCTTTTTTGGTTCGGACACACCGTCTAACTGACGTGTCTCAAGAGGAGTCCTCATCTGAAAGAATACCATACTCTTTCATGTATGTATGAAACTTACTGCTTAAGTATTTTCCATTACGGTATTATCGTGGCGGAATAATACTATAGCCGATCTGTTTGTCTACTTCGTGTCGAAACTCTAAAGTTTCCGATCTGTGTTCTTCAAAAGAAACACATAACCACAACGTGATGTCACATCCGTTAAGGTCACGAAATATTCATGTTAACATATAGCCTAGCTAGATATGGGCCCACTTACTTCACCATGAATAGGGCTAACAGATCGGTGGCCCTTTTACTATTACCAAGTAAATAGTATTTTAGGTATTTAACCTAATAAACTAGATTCGTAGACCTTATTTGAATGGTCAAATCAGTCCTAGTACCCACTCTTCAAAAGTGTGGATATACGAGTCTTGTTTAATTGTGTCCTAGACAACAACGCCACAAATAAGTCTCTATTGATCAAATCAATATGAGCTATTTATTTGTCATTTTATATGTTTGAGATTTTTCTTTATATTCAAAATATAAATTCTGTTATTTACATCCAATGTATTTATCTCAGTATCATCTTTATATATTGAAACACTTTAGTGTTCTAGAATATAAGGTTTTATCCGCAATGGATTAAACACTGATATAGAGATAATGTCTCTAGATAAACTAGTTACATTATAACATTTCCTAATTTAAGTACATACCCTAAGGGCAGTTCCTAAACTTAGGTATCTACGGTCGAAACAGCGACATTCGTCCCGTTTCCAATTCGCAGAGAAATCTCGGCTTGAAGCCAGTATCCAGCTCACAGCGGATTCTGAACGTCAATACATATATTTTATGTACCACACTAAGTATTTAAAATCCAATTTTAATACTAGTAGTGAACATAACTTTGACAAATATTTTAAAGTTAGAGCCTCGCCCTTTCTTTAATTCCTTCGTGTCTTCCATATCCAAATGGTAGTCACTTTGGGATATGTCAATTATCATTTTCAATATTTCTCAAACCACTTGGGTTTTAGAATATCGAAATGATGTGCACCTTGTGCT
>SKCR01028068.1:0-43466 GCA_019454045.1 Zanthoxylum bungeanum
AGTAAATAAATGGCAATTAAAAGTTAAGGATTGGATTTAGTAATGTATTAAATTTAGTATTGCGTTTTTTTTTATAAATTATAATTACAAATTATTAGATTATAATTTAAATGTAACTAAATATTAATCGTGTATAGTTATTAAAATACATGTGACTAAAAATATTAAAAAAAATAAAATTTAAGTCAGAACTGGATCCAAATTCAGAATTGAAAATCTTCTTTACTTTTGTTTATATCTTTGGAATATTAAAAGATGGGGCTACCTTTTCATTGCTTCACTTCTTCTCTACCTCTAATCAAAATGCTAAACCTAGTTATAAAAAATTATTGCAGATATGAATCCTTATAGCTATAGGTTGCATGATGTCATTATCATCCTTATCAACATGAAGTGTAACAATTAATAAATCAAAAATTAATTAATATACTTGTGTATGTCCCATTGAACACAAATTCTTACTTTGAAAAGATTGTTGTCAACTAATAACTACTCCACCATCCCCTCTCTTTTTTATACATGATCATTTATTCTAATCCTCTCAATTATATCTTTAATTATCTTCACTTAATCCAATATGAGTAATCATGATCAAAAGCAGCCTCAAGGTGATTAAGCTTTTATACTCATATATCTAGTACATAAGCTTATATTCAATACAATTGTCTAATTACTAATATTATGTTGATTAATTAGTTTAATTTCATTTTAATTTTACTTGTTGATTCATTCATATTATTTGTTGGTTAATTTAATTATTGTTATGATGAATCAGTTACTACGACTGCTCCTAATCTATACACAGATCCATCTGATCTAGCAAATTATCCAGCAAAAGATGGTCAACTTACTCCTCCTCCTCCAGGCAAAACTAAGTCCAAAGGCGATGGTTTTTGGAGAGGATGGTAATATAGCTCTATCTTTTTAATGAAAATTCTTTGAATATGATCAGGATCGATCCTAGTTATAGACGGATTAGGTGGCTCGTCTATAGCCCATATATTTTTTAAATAACTAATGGCCAATGTCTCTAATTTTTATTTTTATTTTTAAAGTTATGATGTGATGAAGAATTCCAAAATGTAAATAATACTAGAAGCATCGGGTAATGTTATGGCGAGTGGTCTAAAAATGTAAAATTGACATTGGATCTCCAGCATACCAAGTGGCCCTGAGTGTGAGAATTTGAATCCTGATTTTTTTTGTATTCAGTTTTTTTATAATCTTTTATCACGCATGTATGTATAATAATTGATGGTTAAGATTTAATTACTTATAAATTCTTATGTAATAACTTCCTATCGTAATTTATGAAAAACTCAACCGTATAAAAGTTAACTCAACACGGAATCTAGGTACATGGAATCTAGGTCTGAAATATGCTTAATAAATAAATAACAAGTAAATTCTCTTTTGGGTCTATATATGCAGCTGTGCGGGCTGGTGTTGCTATTGTTGCTTGGATGTCTGCTTTTGATGGCGAGATATTATCGTTGGAAAAATTACACAGAAGCTGTCAGATTACAGTTGTGGCTGGTTTTGTTGCTTTGCTTGGTGCCTGCTTTTAATTAATCTTTGATACATCATATGGCTTTTAGTTTGGATTTGTTTATAATTAATTATGTGTGATTATGTGAATGTATATGATAATTCTAATGCCACAACTGCAATCTTTATTTGTAACCTGATGGATTATTAGTTTAATTAGCCATAAACTTCCAGGTTTAAAAAAAAAAGGCATAAACAAATTAACTTACTTACAGAGAAAATCTCTTCAAAGCCCTTCTCAGAAAGAAAAGCCACCCATTTGGGGAAAAAAATTATACAAGGTTTAAGTTCAACTGAAAGCTAAAAATTCCTAAACAATTAGGATTCATGAACATATATTTCTCAACGCTAGAAATAAAACTTTACTAATTTTTTTTTAATATAATTATAGTCCGATGATAACTCAATTCAGTATGTGAGCAGAATTCGAATCTCAAACGAAACTAATTGACGCACACAAATAAAACTTTACTATATGTGAATAGCTTCTTCATTCTCATTCTTCATCCCCTCTCTCTATACACACACTCACAGCAAAATATTGAACAAAGCTAGCTAGTTGGAAAAAAAAGGCCTTGCCATATGTGTAGGGTACTCGTATACCTCCAGCCATGATCACAAATTTTTTTTTAATTAATAAATATATGAGTGTTTTTATTTATATTATGAGTTATTAATTTGCATCATGCTGATGTAAATGGTGAAGCTTTTGATATAAAAATAAATGTAATTTTTTAATTATATTATATATATAAATTGTAATTATTTCCTAGAGAAATTTTGTACTATTTCCAGCTTATTTAGGACTATTGACTAGTTGTAGACAGTCATCGATTGACACAGATAATACTTGAATCCTCTAAATGAGAGATATTGTACTATTAAAAATCTGGAATAATTATAGACAAGATATGATCTACGTGTTTTGCCATATTTAGTATATTTACATGGACTAATTATAGACAAGATAGATTACATGTGTTGACATAATTAATAATAGATAATCATGAAATAAATTAATTAGGAAATAATTATAATTTATATTTTACAAAAAGTAAAAATTATTTTATATTTGAAATATTAATAGTGTACCTCCTAACCCCGGTATTTTATTTTATTATTTTTATTTTATTAGTTGAATCATTATTCTATCATATCTATTAAATCTATTCCATGTATATCGATCTCGAACTCACTGTATTATTTTATTACTTTGATATTTTTATACTTGAGAGTAAAGAATTATTTTGTGAATGTGTCATATATGACTTCATAATTAATTATGTTAATTTCTCTCTCTCGATTCTTGGTGTGATGATAGGTAGAAATGGGGTTGATCTCTGTATTTATTTATGATCATGGCTACTTTTGTTTACATTACGCAAGTTCATGTGATGCTTTTGATCTTGTTTACTTGCCATCATCACGTTCACATGCATAATGTTTGTTAATTTTATGTATTACATAATATTAGTGAAGGTTTCTCTAATATTTAGTGGATAATGAAATAACAAAAGGGTGCTCCCATATTCCAAGGGGTGTGTCGCTTTGGTGATGTAGAATTTAGGATCTCATATTGAAGTCCTGTTGACCGGCGTAATCACACGTGTATAACGTAAACGAAAATATATCTAATTAAAGGGATAAAAATATCGATCACACGAGCACTTAATTCCTACTATTGCTATTAATTATTGATACTATTTATTTACATGTATCTAATTAAAGGGATAAGAGAATGATTGCTTGATTGGTTGGTTGAATGTAGAATTGCTAAATAACTAAATAAATAAAAATACAAAAGAAAATACTAAGAAAAATAAACAAAAGACACAAATATCTAGGGTTGTGATTGCACACAATATTTTTATTAAGATGAATTGATTCTCTTATATTTGTGTAATAAATCAGTTTGCTAACCTTGAACACGAAATTATGCAAAAGCCTATGTCGATGGTCAGATGCAAATACCCAGTATAACCCAATTAATCATAGGGGTGGCTGTAGACTCTGATTTCGGCCAATGTCCACAATCGAGATTATCAATTTGTAGGGCGCGAGTAAATCCTGCAAAACAAATAGAACGAATAAGGAGCTTACTGCCCACCGGTGTGGTGGAAACCGTAGACACTCCGACGCTCAAGTTAGTGATGGTATCGATCAACGTAAAGTAAACTGGTCAAGGCTTTTGTGTACCTCAACCTTCTGTGGTATGCCGTGAGGGCGGTTGTGAATCAGTTTCGACTTTGTAATTGGGGTCGTCTCCTTTTCGATCCCCCTGATGGTGTCTTTCCTTCTTCTTTTATAGGTATTGGTATCCTCCGTTTATCTGCCCGTTGGAGTTATTATTAATGAGGCTTTCATTTGGATGTTCCATACTTGGTAACTGATGATCTTGTCTTCTCCCTGAAACCGTCGACTTCATGGTAGTATTTATGAATGCAGATTCTTTCTTCAATTTTTGTAACTGGCGCCCGTTGATCTTCTTTATGTTCAACAGGCCTGGACCTTTGCATAATATCTTCGTATGTGGGCCCAGTTTGCAGATGGGCTTCTAGTTTTGTGGTGTAATGTCGTTTTTGCCCTTAGAGTCAATTTTGGCCCAAACAGTTTGTCCCCTACTCTCTAAGCCTGGAAGTCTTTAGGCTTGGAGAGTACTTTTGTATGTTCCAAAAACAAGTCTTCCTTGCTTTCGTTTATTGTTTGTAACGGAGTGTCCTATGCTGAGCGAGCCGGATTGCTTTTAGAAAGAATCTCACTCGGCATGTCGCATGGACCCAATGGGTGGCTCCGGATGTTTGAACCAAGTCTCATAGTGCGATTGATCCTTATCAAGCGTGATGCACAGATAGTGAAAGTCCATATATAGCCATTTACCTGTCGTATAAATTGGGGATACTCTTTGTCTTGACATGGCCCGTAGGAAGTCTCTGAACTAACTCGACACTGTTGTATGGGAATAGCGAATGTCTTTGCTCCAATTTGACTCGACGTGAGTCATCCAGGGATGTCCCCTGTTGATTGAACCTTGAGATGGTTCAGGAATGATTTCGCTTGACTTTGTCGTATGGGACGAGTAATTTCCGTAACTCAGATCTGACTCGACATGAGTCACTTGGGGATGTCCCCTGTCGACTGAACCTTGAGGTGGTTCAGGAATAATTTCACTCGACACTGTCGTAAGGGACGGGTGAATTCCATAACTGAGATGAAACTCGACATGAGTCACTTGGGGTGTCCCCTGTCGACTGAACCTTGAGGTGGTTCAGGAATAATTTCACTCGACACTGTCGTAAGGGACGGGTGAATTCCATAACTGAGATGAAACTCGACATGAGTCACTGGGGGATGTCCCCTGTCGACTGAACCTTGCCGTGGTTCAGGAAGGATTTCACTCGACACTGTCGTGAGGGACGAGTGAATTCCATAACTGAGATGAAACTCGACATGAGTCACTTGGGGGTATCCCCTGTCGACTGAACCTTGAGGTGGTTCAGGAATAATTTCACTCGACACTGTCGTAAGGGACGGGTGAATCCATAACTGAGATGAAACTCGACATGAGTCACTTGGGGGATGTCCCCTGTCGACTGAACCTTGCCGTGGTTCAGGAAGGATTTCACTCGACACTGTCGTGAGGGACGAGTGAATTCCATAACTGAGATGAAACTCGACATGAGTCACTTGGGGAATGTCCCCTATCGACTGAACCTTGATGTGGTTCAGGAATGATTTCACTTGACTTTGTCGTATGGGACGAGTAATTTCCGTAACTCAGATCTGACTCGACATGAGTCACTTGGGGATGTCCCCTGTCGACTGAACCTTGAGGTGGTTCAGGAATAATTTCACTCGACACTGTCGTAAGGGACGGGTGAATTCCATAACTGAGATGAAACTCGACATGAGTCACTTGGGGTGTCCCCTGTCGACTGAACCTTGAGGTGGTTCAGGAATAATTTCACTCGACACTGTCGTAAGGGACGAGTGAATTCCATAACTGAGATGAAACTCGACATGAGTCACTTGGGGGATGTCCCATGTCGACTGAACCTTGATGTGGTTCAGGAATGATCTCACTCGACACTGTCGTAACGGACGAGTGAATACCATAACTCAGATATAACTCGACATGAGTCACTTGGGGGATGTCCCCTGTCGACTGAACCTTGATGTGGTTCAGGAATGATCTCACTCGACACTGTCGTAACGGACGAGTGAATACCATAACTCAGATATAACTCGACATGAGTCACTTGGGGGATGTCCCCTGTCGACTGAACCTTGATGTGGTTCAGGAATGATCTCACTCGACACTGTCGTAACGGACGAGTGAATACCATAACTCAGATATAACTCGACATGAGTCACTTGGGGATGTCCCCTGTCGACTGAACCTTGATGTGGTTCAGGAATGATTTCACTCGACAGAGTCGTAAGAGACGAGTGAATTGTATAACCCAAATCTGACTCGACATGAGTCATCTGGGGGGATATCCCCAGTTCGACGTTCTCCATGCCGTAATACTTTGACCCAGTTGTAGGCATTGCATTTTCGCATGTGAAACCCGATGATGAGCCTCATTTGGAGGCACTACCTTTTAAGTCACGGAAGCCGCGGGAAACGGATATCGGAAGGGGAAATTCAGAACAAATAAGCTCACTGTCTTCGTTATTGCTGCGTTCGTTACTTCGTTCGAACGGGAAACAGATTGCGGGCGTTCGTGTCGCGTTCGTGTAAGCGTTCGAACGGTATCGGTAATTCTGGTTTTGCTGCTAGCCTCACACCCAGCCCATTTAGCTCCCCAAAGCCAATAAACACATCCCAAATTAAATAAATAATATTAATTAAATATTAAACATTAAAATAAAACATTTAAATCATTTACCAATTAAATAAAACATAAAATAAAATCATGCCTAATATAAATGAATCAAATATATTATATACTAAAACTAAAAATAAGATTTGCCTAATTAAAATCAATCTTAACCAATTAAAGCCAATCATATATTTGACTTCCTAATTCAATAAGATATCCACCAATTTAAAAGTATTGACTTCCTAATCTAAACCAAATTTGTCCCCCCCTCAATCTTTGACTTTCCTTGCTAAACACTAAATCATATCCTAATTAAATGCACAAAATCCCTTCTCTTGTCAACCCTAACCCTTCTCTATATAAACAACCCTCACCAAAGCCTTTGTCTCCTTGACACATAGAATTCACACCCAAACTCTCTCAAAATCTCTCTAGACTCTCTCTACACACCCAAGACCAAACAAGCAAAAAGAGAAAACACTTCACACACACACAAAAAGAAAACAAAGAAACCACCACAAGCCACCACCCTCCATAGCCGAAACAGCCACCCATACAGCAGCCCTCCACCACCGAAAATCACCACAAAACCACACCCTAAAACACGCCTAAACAACCCCCGAGATTACCCCAAAACAGAAGCCCAAATCCTTAAAAAAACAGTAACATAAAAACTGCATTGATAACCTTAAAAATAATCATATTTAATTGCACTAAGAACCCACACAACTTGGAATAGTTCTTTGAAAACATTGAAACAGGTAGCCCGTGCAGTGAGCAGCAAAACAGAGCCGAATAGGAGCAGAACGGAGTTCGAATCGTAAGCAAAGCAGCGAAACAGTGAGCTAGGACATCGAACCAGCGGACCAGAAAAAGTTGCGGAGCTTTACCCCCCTTTCGATCTTCGTGGAACGTGAGTCCGAGAGACGGCTTAAAAGGTTAGACCTGAGGGTATCTTTCACGCTTATTCTCATTTCATTTTCTAGTCATTTATTTTGATTATATTTTCTGTATTTGTAGTAGCCGTTGTGTGTATGATGTATGTTGTGGGTATTGGATGAATGAGAGATGTGTCAACTCTCGCGGTATATCGGATGGAAACCCGGACATAAATTTCATAGCCGATTCCGAATGGACAGTAATATGATCTGCACTCGGGCCACAATTCCACGTACCGCTTGGGTAAACGACACCATCTTTCTTTTGTTGTGTTGCTCTTGTTTATTTAGTTTGTTTTACCTAAACTCAATATGTCGTTAGTTATGCATGATTCAACCAAGCGCATGGGCTTAGTGAGTTAGTCCAAAGGTCCTCCATTTAGGAGACAAAGAGCCGAAAAGGCCACCTTCGTGACACTACTTCGCCGCGTCGGTTGATGTATGTTCGGTTGGACGCGAGATACGTTCAATCGGGCATACTTAGTTTGATATTGTTATCTTTATTTTCGTATGTATAAGTCAATCGAGCGCATGGGCTTAGTAAGTGTGTGTGTGAGATCCCCTATGGGGAGGGGCTAAAAGCCCTTTACCACGATGCTTTGCTGCGCCGGTTGATGTGTGTTCAGATTGGATGTAAGATGTGTTCAATCGGGCATACTTGGTTGATATGATTGGTTCTATTCTTGTATGTGTGATGTGACGCGCATGGGCTTAGTATGTTGGCCTAAAGGTCCTCTCTTTGAGAGATCAAGAGCCCCAAAAGGTCACATTTACGGCAGTGCTTCGCCGCGCCCTTTTATTTTCTGTATTGCATCCTATTTCATGCATCAGGTCCGTGTCCGTTCGAACGCGTTTGCAAACGCAACTCGAACGCGCATACATTTTGCCTTATCATGCATCAGGTCTCCTTTCCGTTCGAACGCGTTTACGAACGCTACTCGAACGTGAGCATTCTTTGTTTCCTTTCCGTTCGAACGCGTTTACGAACGCTACTCAAACGTGAGCATTCTGTTTCATTTCCGTTCGAACGCGTTTACGAACGCTACTCGAACGTGAGCATTCTGTTTCATTTCCGTTCGAACGCGTTTACGAACGCTACACGAACGTGCACACACTGGACTGAGTCTGTCTTATTATATTGATGCATAATCGCCTATTGGTTGATATTTCTTATGCAAATGTGTCAATGTATTACCATTCATATGCTCGTGACATGATAACATTTGAGTATTATTTCTTGCGGTATATCGGATGGAAACCCAGACGTAAATTCCGTAGCCGATTCCGAATGGACGGTAGTGCGGTCTGTACTTGGGCTACAATTCCACGTACCACTTGGAAAAGTGCCCATATGTGTGCTTGTATGGTTACCATGTGTGCTTGTATGGTTAATATGTGTGCTTGTGTTTTTCCTGAATATGATATGCAAGTAAAGATGTATGTTAGTTGCTATCTTGATATATGTTAAGCATGCAATCTTATATATGAAATACATGTATATTTAGGCGCATATTTTATTTTATAAATGTGAATTTAGAAGCATGATACCTCTAGAAATAATTGTTACTTCAGCTTGTTTAAATATTATATAAATCCTTTCATTACAAGTGACATAAGTAAGGGACCATTCCGAACCCAACGGTTTGAGGTCTTCCCTTGCGAGGGGTGAGTGCGGCCTTAAATCTTTGTCCCGGTTCACACCGGGTGGTGGCGACTCCATGTTATGTAATCCTTTCAACTAGGCCGCGAGCCTAGGAACGGCGTCGCTCAGTTTCTGTGTCCCACACCAGTTCAACTGTTATTAATACAAACCCTATCGCAGATTACGAGGATTTTTTGGCGGGAATATTGGCGCCAAATTGAGTAGGGGGTATAAAAAGGGGTATGGGCGTTTCACTTTTCCTCATTTGGGAAGTCGAGTAAGGAGAGCTCTCAAGTGTTTCTCAAGGTATTCTTCATTAACTTCCTCTTGTTCTTCAATTCTTTTAAGCGTTCATTGCAATATTCAAGCTGTTCTTAGGTTACTCTGGCTGTTTGATCTTTGGGTTGGTGTGTTTAGCTTAAGAATCGTGTTTGTGGTTTTTGATCTTCAAGGGGTAGATTACTAGAGAGTTTAATTGTTTATATGCTCGTTGTTTGGAAAATGTCGAGTGGAGAGTCTTTAGGCAGCTTGGGAGCCAAAATAGATAGTTATGTCGAATCATCGAGTGAAACTGAGGAGGAGGTAACGTACGAAGATTGGTCGTACGAGAAACTGATTGAGAAAGGTGTAGTAACCCTGGCCATGTCTCCTCGGGAGACACCTACTGAGGCAATACCTCTAAGATCAATTCCTGCAATTGAGGAGCCGAGTGACTTTCCTTGTACCAGTGAGACTACCAACTTATTATCCAGGAATCCTGCTAGTCGTATGACTGGAAAATGCTGAGGGAACTCAGTTGTATGTATAGATTTCCTGAGTCTTTAGAACTTCGAGTGCCTTCGTCGACTGAGAGAATTGATTACAAGGTTCCGGGGTGGATAGGTTTCTACGTTCGTCCGTTTAAAGTAGGATTGAGGTTTCCAATCCCCAGACTAGTCTGGGAAGTGTTGAACCATTTTGAAATTGCTCCGTCTCAATTGATGCCAAACGCATGGAGGATTCTATTGTCGATTGAGTGCTTAGCCTTCGAGTTGGGTGTATTCTTCGAGGTAAATGATGTTTTAGAGACATATTATATAAAGGAACATCTGAAAGAGAAATGGAGATATACAATGATCCTTCGACAAAGAAAGAAGCCTCTAGTCATTGGATTGCCGACTAATGATAGGGGAAACTGGCAGTCCTACTACTTCTTCGCAAGGGGTGAGGGTATATTTGGTTTGACTGGGGCTGGTCGAATCCCAGAGTTTTGGTGTTTGTCGAGTGAGTGATGTTCTTTTCTAAGTTATAGGTTATAACTATGGTTTGAGTTTTTGAATAACCAAGGGTTTGTCGTTGCAGATCCTCTTCGAAACAAATCGTTCATCTCAACTGTTCGCTCCACCTCAAACGTCGAAGCGATTCTATCATTGCAAGACGACGTAAGGAACTGCAAGGCCATCTAGAGGAGAAGAGATTAAGGGCGACTCCGCTGTGGAAGGAAATCTATCAGCGCGAAGGTAACGTTCTGGCCCTCTCTAACGACGTTTTGGCCGTGATAAACTGTAGGTGGTCGATTCAAAAATTGTATGGGGTGAATAAAAAATATCGAGAGCCCTTAAAAATTGAGGAATTTTCATGCGCAGAGGAGATGATGTCTGGTCCATTCACAGTAGCTTCACTCGACGAAATGAAGAGCAGAAAAAGGTCGAGGAAACTGAAGAAGAAAGAATTAGAGGCGAAAGAGAAACTGGCACCCAACATCAAGAGATGATTTCGAGTGGGGGTGTCGTAGAAAAAGGGAAGTCGATAGACATTATATCGTCTGAGAAGAAAAGGAAGTCTGTCGCAGAGGTGGAAACTGAAGAGGACTCTGATACCCTAATTTTGAAAGTTCCAAAGGAGTCGACGGCAATTTCAGACCCTTCGAGCATCGACTCATTCGTTGAGGGTCTTCTACTCCAAGGGGATGAAGTAAGATTGGCACAGATTGGGCCGGCGGAGGCCATGAAAAAAGCCATCGCTCTAAACTATCAAGTGAGTATCCTTATTCCCTTTTTTTTGTTTTTTTTTTTTTTTTTGTTTTTTTGTCGAATGGTGCTCTGATTTGAATGTCGTAGGCCCTGGAATGTAGCTTGTTCTTGCGGAAAAATGCTGAATCCAACCAAAAGAGGGTCAAGGAACTAGAGAGGGGTTTATCAGTTGTGAAGAAGGAGTCGTCTGAATTGAGGTCTGGACTAGTCGCTTCGCAGAGAAAGGAGAAAGTTCTCGAGAGGGAGCTGAAGGAAGTGAAGGCTAGCTTGAAGCTGGAAAAGGAAACTGCCGAGTTAACGATTGAAGGTTACAAGGAGGGTTTCAACAATTTGAAGAAGGAGAACGAGTTGCTATTGGAACAAATGGAGGATATCGCAATCGACTCCATGATGAAGAATAGATACGACTTGATGCAAGAATTCATTGCTGGAAAACATGTCGACTGGAAGCCTGAGAAATGGATCAGGGAATATGAAAGGCGCGCCGCTGGTATTTCCTCGTCGACTGAAGAGGAAGATGTAGAAGTAGGAACAGAGGTAGAGATGAGGAAGGAGGAGGCTGAGCTAAATCCAATCGAGGTAGAAGCGATGATGGAAGTTGAGAAGGACACAGAAGTAGAAGAAGAAAATGTGGCACAAACCGCTGTCCATTCTGAACCGGTGGATGTGGAGGGTGAAGGAGACGTTCCTACCAGCCAACCAGCAACGACGGATGCAGACGGAGCTGACGATTGATGTCGAATTGTTCAGAAATTATCTAGAACTTTTTGATAAACTTGTACTTAGAATTTGTTAGGATGGAACAAGGTTGTAACTTGAATCATTTTGTATATTGAAATGACGAATGGTTTTATACTTCGAATGTGGAGAATGGAACAAGAATCTATTGGATAGTTTTATTGCAATTTGTCGAACAACTTCTACAAATTTTATTTCTCTACTGACAGAATGATAAAACTTGAAAGTAGACTGGTAAATAACTAATTGGCAAAACATCAAAATTACCGGATAAATTTTTAAGGTGCACCGCGTTCCAGCTGTTGCGGATTGGTTTCCCCTTTGGTTTCCAACTTGTAGGCTCCTTTTCCCAACAACTCTAACAATTTGATAAGGCCTTCCCAATTAGGGCCCAACTTCCCATCTCCACCTTCTTTCGTGCTCTGGAATACTCTCCGTAGGACCCAGTCACCAGCGCGGAATGTCCTGGTCCTAACGTTTTTGTCGAAATACCTGGCCACCCTTTGTTGATATGTGGCCAGTCGGATGAGAGCCGTGTCCCTTTTCTCATCAATCGTGTCGAGATTGAAATTCATCAGTTGTTGGTTGCTTTCGTTGTCGAGCCACTGGCATCGTGGTGAAGGGATGACTTCTTCGGATGGAATTACAGCTTCCGTCCCAAATGCTAATGAGAATGGAGTTTCGCCGGTTGAGGATCTTACGGTTGTCCTGTACGACCACAAGACTCCAGGTAATTCTTCAGCCCAGGCGCCCTTTGCTTTCTCCACCTCTTCTTCATAGTGTTCAAGATCGTCTTATTGGACGACTCTGCTTGCCCGTTTGCTTGTGGAAAGCGCGGCGTCGAGTAATTTAGTCTGATACCCCAGTTCCTGCAAAAATTTTGAAAGTGATGGCTGATGAATTGTGATCCATTGTCGGTCACAATTTCTCTGGGAATGCCGTACCGGCATATGATATTCTTCCATACGAACGTTTGAGCCTCCTTGTCGCGTATTCTTGCAAATGCTTCGGCTTCAATCCATTTCGTATAATAGTCTGTCATTACGAGCATGTAGACTCGTTGGCCTGAAGCGACTGGAAGTTTTCCAACAATGTCCATGCCCCATTTCATGAACGGCCATGGAGACAGGATTGGGCTCAGCTTCTCTGGTGGTAGATGAGGGACCGGTGCGAATCTCTGGCACCTGTCGCATTTCTTTGTGAACTCTGCGGAGTCGAGTCTCATTGTCGGCCAGTAATACCCTGTCGTGTGGGCCCGGAGAGCCAGACTTCTGCCGCCTGAGTGGTTCCCACATTCCCCTTCATGTAATTCAGACAACACATGCTGGGCTTCGTCGTTTGTCAAGCATTTCAAGTATGGTCCCGAGAAGGATCTTCGTAACAGCTGACCTTCGAATACCACGAACCTTGCAGACTGTCTCTGATCTTCCTTGCCAGCACTTTGTCTTCTGGGAGTACGCCGTTCTTCTGTAAGTAAGAGGCCATTGCTTCACCTCTTGCATGATACGATCCCTCGACCTGGTTGACAATCAGCTGAGAATCCGACGTTACTTCTATCTCTTCGCTCCCAGTTCCTTGGCCAATAATAATCCCGCAATCAACGCTTCGTACTCGGCCTCATTATTGGTTACTCTGAAGCCGCATTTGACTGCCTGCTGCAGAACGTCGCCAGAGGGAGTAGTGATTACCATACCGAGTCCACATCTTTTGTTACTTGAACCGTCAACCATCAATTTCCAAGTTCTTGTCGGCTGGATGGAATTGATTTCCGCGTCAGGTGTCGCCACCATTCCGGGAGCAAAATCAGCCACAAAATCTGCCAAGGCTTGGGATTTGATTGCCGTCCTGGGTTGAAAGTCAATGTCGTGTTCCCCCAACTCAATTGCCCACTTCATCAATCTCCCAGATAACTCAGGTTTATGAAGAATGCTTCTCAGAGGATGTGTCGTGTACACTGTGATGGCATGACCTTGGAAATAGGGTCTAAGTTTCCTTGCAGCTGTGACCAGTGCGAAGACCAATTTTTGCATCAGCGGGTAGCGTGTCTCTGCCTCCAACAGTGCTTTGCTTATATAGTAGACTGGCTGTTGACTCCCTGCTTCTTCTCTTACTAAAACTCCACTGACCGCGTGTTCCGAGACTCCCAGATAAAGGTAGAGCCTCTCACAGTCGAGTGGTTTTGATAATAGGGGCGGTGAAGATAAATATTGTTTGAGCTGCTTCAGAGCTTCCTCACAAGCAGGAGTCCATTCGAATTTACTTGATTTTTTAAAGCTGAGAAAAATAAAAAACTCCTGTCGGTCGATTTAGAAATGAACCTGTTTAATGCCGCTATCCGCCCAGTTAGTCGCATAACATCCTTCGGGGTGGAAGGGGAAGGGATGTCGAGGATTGATCTAATCTGGTCTGGATTTGCTTCAATGCCTCGTCGAGTGACTATGTATCCCAAGAATTTTCCTGAAGCGACACCAAATGCACACTTAGTAGGATTTAATTTCATTCCGTACCTGTCCATGATGTCGAAGGCTTCTTCCAGATGGTTGAGATGTTGTTCTGATTCAACGGATTTCACCAACATGTCGTCAATATAAACTTCCATTGTTTTCCCTATTTGTTGGTCGAACATCCTGTTAACCATTCGCTGGTATGTTGCTCCTGCGTTCTTCAAGCCAAAAGGCATGACTTTGTAACAGAATATTCCTCGATTTGTAACAAAAGCTGTTTTCTCTTGATCTTGAGGATGCATGAGGATCTGATTGTAGCCTGAATACGCGTCCATGAAGCTTAATAACTCGTGTCCTGCGGTCGCATCCACCATCGAATCAATATGTGGTAAAGGAAATGAGTCCTTTGGACAGGCTCTGTTCAGATCCGTGAAGTCGATGCACACCCTCCACTTCCCATTCTTCTTTTTCACTACTACAACATTGGCAAGCCACTCGGGAAACTGTACTTCTTTAATCGCACCGTTCTGCAGTAACTTTTGCACCTCTTCATCAATGATCCGGTTTCTTTCTGGGGCAAACTTCCTTCTTTTTTGTCTGACAGGGGTGTGGTCCGGATCCACATGCAGTGCGTGAGTGATGAGATCCGGATCAATTCCTATCATATCCTCATGCGACCATGCGAACGTGTCGTGCCGTTTTTTCAAGAATTCTATCAGGTCGGCTCGCAGTTTTGGACCCAGACCCGCTCCTACCAAAGCCTTGTGTTCCGTGAATTGAGGATGAATCTGGACCTCGTCGAGCTTCTCAATATTTGGTAGAGTAGGCTCTGGCGCACTAGGTCCAGACTGTAATTGCTATGCCGGATCTGATTTAGCCTTCAAGGTCGTTTGGTAGCAACTTTGACGCCAGTTGATCCCCTTTTACCTCCTGAATCCCCCATTTAGTTGGGAATTTAATACCTGATGATAGGTAGACGAGACCGCCCTCATGTCGTGAATCCAAGGTCTGCCCATAATCAAGTTATAGGCCGATGGGCTGTCCAATACCAGGAAAGTAGTCATTTTATTAACACCTGCAACATAAACGGGGAGTCGTATTTCCCCCATAGTCAACTTTTGTTCTCCGCTAAAACCGATTAATACTGTCGTACGCCTATTGATGTTATCCAATGCAGTTCCCATGTCGGTCAGAGCACTGGCAAAGATAATGTTAGCTGAGGAGCCCGTGTCGACCAACACACGTCTGATCATGAAGTTCGCCACTTGAAGAGAAATGACCAAAGCGTCATGGTGAGGGTTTAAATCTTGTGAGTCTCCATCATCGGGAACCCAATTACCAAACCCGTGGTAATTCCCTCTACAGACATTAGGGTGTGTGAGGCCTTGGTGGCCAATACCCTCGAGTGCCTTTTTGCAGCTGAATAAGTAGCTCCACTAACTTCTGATCCCCCCGAAATGACATTGACAGTGTTATCAATCGGAGGTGGTGGTATTGGAATTTCTCCCTGTCTGTCTCGTTCATCCCTTCGGGTCATTGTCGCCTTCCCCTTGTCTGTAAGCAGATCTTTCAAAAATCCTTTGTTCAGCAGTTCCAAAACCTCTAGTCTCAAGGCAACACATTCCGCCGTCGTATGACCGTAGTCCCTGTGGAACTCACACCATTTCTTAGTGTCTTTTTTGGATGAACTATCCCTTGCCCTTGGGGCCATTTCACTTCATTCCCTAATTTCTTCAACACCGAAACCAATTCCCCCGGAGAGAATTGTGAAATTGTAGTCTGGAAGTCGAGGCTTACTTGTCGGAAGCTCCTCCCTGTTTTTATATGGCCGTGGACGTCTGTCCATTTTTTTGTAGAAGGGTCGACGTTCGCCCCTACTTTGGTTCCTCCCTTCGGTTCGGGGGGGGTAGTCTGTTTCGTGTCGCCTGGAAGCAACTGGCCTTCGGTTTGCTTGTGCATTTGTTTCATCAACTCTTCTCTTATTTCTTTTATCCTCTTCCCACCTTATCTCTACTTGGGCTCGTGCCATGACCTGGTCCATTGTGTAGCACCTGAATTTCGTCAACTTCTTGTAGAGCCCGCTGTCATAAAGGAGTCATTCCTGAAGGCTTCAACTGCTGTTGGCTGATGGAGGTCCGGTATGGTTATTCTCTCACGATTGAACCGGGCCACGTAGCTCCGTAATGTTTCTCCTCTTCTCTGTTGTACTGAGTTAAGGTCGTCCGTCGTTTTTTCCATCCTGCACGAACTTGCGAAGTGTTGCACGAACTTGTCCGCCAGTTCTTGGTATGATTTGATTGACCTGTAAGGAAGATTAATGAACCATGTCAAGGCAGGTCCCGCCAGAGTTTCCCCGAAGCACCTGCACATTCCGGCCTCCCATTGGTTCGGAGACAAACCGTTCGACATCATCTTGAATTTGTAATGCATGACGTGGTCGTCTGGATCTGTGGTCCCATCATATAACTTCATTTCAGGTGGGTTGAACTTCCTGGGCAACTCAACTGCTACAATTGACTCATGGAAAGGGGTATCCGAAATTGTCCCGACCCGGCTTTTCCTGATCGGGAGTTTCACCCCTGGTAGTCGAGACATAACTGCTTCTTTGAATTCAACCATTTCTCTTCTGATGGAATTGGCCAGTTGATGGGCTTGATCACCAAGAGGGTCTGAATGTAGTGTGGCTGGGGGGAGGTTGCTGTTTGGTTCATCTGACACGGGTGGAGCAGTTGGACTACTTCGGTTATCCCTATCGCTAGTTTGGCCTTGAGGATTATGCTGAGGGTCGGATGAGAGGTGATTATGCCTTTGTTGTAAACTTTCGTTGGTATTTCGCATCGTGAGATTTTCTTCTTCCAGGTTTGTGAGTCGTTCCTGGAGCATGGCGATTTGTACCGCTAGTTGATCCGGGATATGTTCGTTGCTTGACGCCATTGTTGATTACTTTGTTGAGACGTTCTACCTCTTGTCGATTCACTCGTCAGCCCCACGGTGGGCGCCAAATTATAGACTCTGATTTCGGCCAATGTCCACAATCGAGATTATCAATTTGTAGGGCGCGAGTAAATCCTGCAAAACAAATAGAACGAATAAGGAGCTTACTGCCCACCGGTGTGGTGGAAACCGTAGACACTCCGACGCTCAAGTTAGTGATGGTATCGATCAACGTAAAGTAAACTGGTCAAGGCTTTTGTGTACCTCAACCTTCTGTGGTATGCCGTGAGGGCGGTTGTGAATCAGTTTCGACTTTGTAATTGGGTGGTCTCTTTTCGATCCCCCTGATGGTGTCTTTCCTTCTTCTTTTATAGGTATTGGTATCCTCGTTTATCGAATTGTAGACTCTGATTCGGCAATGTCACCATAAGATTATCAATTGTAGGGCTGCGAGTAAATCTTGAACAAACAAATAGAACGAATAAGGAGCTTACTGCCCACCGGTGTGTGGAAAACGTTTACGTAGACACTCCGACGCTCAAGTTAGTGATGGTATCGATCAACGTAAAGTAAACTGGTCAAGGCTTTGGTACTCAACCTTCTGTGGTATGCCGTGAGGGCGGTTGTGAATCAGTTTCGACTTTGAATTGGGGTCGTCTCCTTTTCGATATCCCCTGATGGTGCTTTCCTTCTTCTTTTATAGGTATTGGTATCCTCCGTTTATCTGCCCGTTGGAGTTATTATTAATGAGGCTTCATTGGATGTTCCATACTTGGTAACTGATGATCTTGTCTTCTCCCTGAAACCGTCGACTTCATGGTAGTATTTATGAATGCAGATTCTTTCTTCAATTTTTGTAACTGGCGCCCGTTGATCTTCTTTATGTTCAACAGGCCTGGACCTTTGCATAATATCTTCGTATGTGGGCCCAGTTTGCAGATGGGCTTCTAGTTTTGTGGTGTAATGTCGTTTTTGCCCTTAGAGTCAATTTGGCCCAAACAGTGGCAATTTGGGTTAGGATTCGTTTATTCGTTCGATTCGATTCGCTTTAAAGCGAATACGGGTTTGAAAAAATGGATTCGTTTAATAAATGGGTCAATTCGATTCGATTCGTTTATTAAACGAATCGAATACGAATTTAAGCTTATTGATTCGTTTATTCATTTAGGATTCGTTTTATTATTTTTATTTACTAGTTCTTGTTAATTTTCAATTAAGATTCGAGAAATTATAGCTAATTACCATAGAAAAATTAATATTTTCGATATTTTGTGAGGTATTTTTAATAAATATATTAATTACATATTTCATATGTATAATTTATGAAGAATTAATGTAAATCAAGTGTGTTAAATTATTTTATTAAATAATATCACGAATAATAAACGAATATTCGTGTTCGATTCGTTTAATAAACGAATCGAATACGAAACCTGATATTAGGATTCGTTTAATAAACGAATCGAATACGAATCCATCATATTTTTATTCGATTCGTTTAGGATTCGATATAAATTCGATTCGTTGATTCGTTTTGCCACCCCTAATTAATCATATGTCTATGTTAACCAAGTTACTTGAATTCATTAAATTCAAGTTCTAATTGTGGCTACCCCCGCCCGATAGGTATATTCCTATCATGTAAGGAAATCTATTAAAGGATTATCGATCCTCAAGGAATATCGTAGGCTATTGAATCTAAGGCTGAAACCTAAAATCCTTTTTTCCAAGTTCATTTTAAGTTTACCATATCAATCTTATTGGTGATAAGGCAACAAGAAACATTAAGCTTAAGATTCAATAAACAAACTAAAGAATTATCCCTAATATAATTAAATCAATTATTAAGGTTGTTAATATTGTGCTTCATCACTTCCTAAAATAAAAATAAAATATTGGGGTTATGAGATCCACTTTTAGAAATCTCACTTTATTATAATATGGAAATTGTCTGTGTTACCCAATTAAGTTGAACCAGCCATAAAAGTGGTGTTATTATTATCCATAAACCAGTCATATAGGTGGTAATCATCTGTCACCTAAAGACCGACCTATAAGCGGTGTCACATTATATTACATAAATAAACCAGCCATTAAGGCGATATCAACTTTTAATTCATATTAAATTACAATTTCAATATTATAAATTAAGTGAGATTAATCTACATTTACTATTTCTATTTTAGAAATCTCCCTTATTATAATATATAAATTTTGCGTGATAATTACCAACCGACCAATATGGTGGTATCCTGATTAAGTCAAATTTATAATTAATTACCAACAGACCAATATGGCGGTATCCATGCTTAGTCAGGTTAAAACCAATTTCAATAATTACCAACCGACCAATCAGGCGGTATCATCATTAAGTCAGGTTTTAACTAGTTTATATATTATAATTAATGGAGATTAATCTAAATTATAAAAGTAAAAAGTCTCACCCTTCCCCAGCAGAAATTTAACTACTAAACATAAAAGAAAATAGAAGAAAAGAAACTACTACTATTACTGAAAATTAAAATACATAATTTAAATTACAAAAAATAAACAAACAAGATGCAGTCCTTAAATTCATTACAAAAACCTAAGGAAAGCATGATTTGAATTCTGAAATCGAGCTGAATTTATAGGCACCAATAGGCCTTGCGCGTCGCGACGCGCAACCCTTTGCGCGTCGAGACGTGTCGTGAATTACAGCGATATTTTCGAATCAACTGACACGTGTTCTGGCGGCGCTGGCAACTAAATGATTATGCTGACGTAGCGATGACGTGGCGATGGCGATTTTCGGCATCGTGTGATGGTGACACGTGGCATAAGATGATTTGCTGATGATGACGTGGCTGACACGTGGCAAGCTGACTCGACATGTGACTGATGTGGACGCCATGTGGTTGACACGTGGCGATGGCGATTGTCGGCAGCATGTAATGATGACACGTGACACGACGCACGTTAGCGGACTTGCTCTGATGTTGACACGTGGCAGACGCACGTTAGCAAAGACTCATGTTAGCAAACTTCTCAGATTTTGACACGTGTCCCAGCGTATTTTAGTAGAACTCGGCGCACGTTAGCGGTCGCGACGCAGAAGGCTTGCGTGTCGCGACGCTTCATTAAAAGTATACCATTTTTTTAAAATAATAATATTATTATTATTAGGAGAAAAATGAGTAGATCTTATTACACAAAATAATATAATAGTCGGATATATATATATATGTATATATTGGAATCGTTGGAAATCTCGTTGTTAAATTATCATTTCCGGGTTTAAGCGGATCAGGTAAAACTCTCAGTTGTCCCGGACTCTTACAATAAACACACTCACTGGATTCGAATCCAGAACCTCAATGTGAGATCTTGAATCCTATACCATCAAATCATGCCCCTCGGGGAAAGTCGGCTACATACTACTAAGGGTGGCAACGGTCCGGCCGGGCCCGGGCTTTGAAAAGCCCGGCCCAAGCCCGACCAAAAAAATTGGCCCGGGCCGGCCCGACTCGGCCAAATCCCGAATTTTTTCCAAAAAAAATTCAAATTCAAATTCAAATACAATTTATATTATATAAATACATCATCAAAATTAAAAACATACAAAAAATACATTCACATTATATGCAAAGATAATTCACAATTTAAATGCTACAAACAAATAAAAATACTACAAACATATTAATATATATATATATATTGGTTTTGGCCCGGGCCCGGGCCAAAATTGCAAAGCCCGTCTCTGGCCCGAGCCCGAGCCAGGCTTTGATCAAAGGGCCCAGCCCGGGTTTTTTTTACCCCGGACCAGATCGGACCTGGACTTTTCTGCCACCCTTACATTCTACTAAACAAGAATAATTTGAAATGAAATATTAAAGTATGGATGACAAAGGATAGCATATTGTTTTGTGAAATATTTAAAATATAAACAAAATTAGATCATCACATGCTGAAATGCTTATATATGGTGTATTTGATATCTAATTTTGTTTAAATTTTAAAGTATGGATGACAAAGGATAGCATCAACTTGTTTCAAACGTGATAAAGGACATGATACGTACTTTAAAAATAATTAAATTACTAAACAATAATAATTTGAAATGAAATAATATTTTAATCTGATAAATTAATTTTAAACGAGGTGACAATTCACTTAATCTATATTTGACTATAAATAGAGATGAATATAAGAATTAAATATATAAAATAAATATAAATAACGAAAATAAATAAAATAATCAATTATAAAACAGTGTTATATCAATTTATATAAATAATCTTTACATATATATATATATATATATATATATATTTAATACTAATTAGAAACTATACACAAACAGGAAAATATTGTTATATAGAATTGGGGAAATTCTCAAAAAGGCCAAAATCATTAGTATTTTTCCAATTTGATCCAAGTACAAATGATTCTTCTCATTTAATCCACCGACATGTAAGAATAAAAAATAAATATGGTAAAGTAATGTTATTACAAATTTGTCACTAAAAAAAAAAAGTGGTGTGATGATGGAGAAAAATTAAGGGATTTTTTTTTCTTCAAATTTTAAATTTAAAAACTAAATATATCTCAAAATTTAAAGTGTTTTAAGAAGAAAATTATATATTATTGATTTACAAATCATAAACTTTAAAATAAGTATCATGATCGATATATTTCGACCAAAAAAAGATTAAAAATGATCATTGCATTTATAAATTACCAATAAGTCTTTTTCAAACAGTCCTATATCATTCATCTCAACTTCAAATCATAATTTATAAGATATTACATATAATCAACATTCACACACACAACTTTCAATAAGGAACCTCTCTCAAATTAAGGAACCTCTCTCAAATTAAGATTTCTACAATGTCCAAATCAGCCTCAAAATTATTATAGGACAAGTCACACTCACACAGTCATATAGTCACAATCACAATTACATTCACACATACAACTTAGTCACATTCACAATTCTCAGTTATAACGACAGTTACAAATATTTAATCACATTTTCTTAGTCACTATGTCAGTCACATATACAATACTCAGTCACATTTCTTAGTTATAATGACAGTTATAAATACTTAATCATAGTTACAATGTTACGGTTATAATATCATATACATACCTAAAAATATAACTTTAACATGCCAAAGCCTCAACAAAAAAAATTATTGTTCATGAATAGTTACCTACATATATACTTGATGTCCAACCCTAAAAAAACATGTGAACGGTAATTTAAAAAAAAAATGTTAGAATGAAGATAGATAAAATAGGAATATAAATATAATGAAAGTCAACTTAAAATTATACTTTGTAATAAATATAATGAATTTTAAAATTTAAGACTACTAAAAAAGTATTAGGAACTTATTGTTAGATAATGAAAGAAAGTCTTGAATTCACTCTGTCTGAATTTACAATGGTAGGGGCCTTTATATAGGCTACATAGAAAACCAAAATAGAAAAGGAATCATATAGTAATGAGCAATAATAATGAATATATGAAACCTGCATCTAATAGTGAAATATAATAAAATCATCAATCCTAAAGGTACTAGGAATTATATTTTGGATATTAATTCCATAATATAGATTTCCATAATAATATTCCTTAACATTCCTTAACACCCCCCTTAAACTCAAGCTGGTGACGAAGGAACAAGCTTGAGGTTGCATCGTGAAATCGGAGAACGAGGTTCTGAAACTGAAAATCTTGAAACTTGGAGGCTGGAAACCTTGAGATAATGGATGAGCTTTAACCTACGAAGCCCGAAGGGGGAGCCGAAACCCAAGAGGATGCCGAAGCCTGAGAGCTTTAACTTACGAAGCCCGAAGGGGGAGCCGAAGCCCAAGAGGATGCCGAAGCCGAAAAGGGAGCGAAATCCCGAAAAAGAGCCGAAGCCCTAGAGTGCCGAAGCCAGAGAGGGAGTGAAATCCCTAAATAAAGCCGAAGCCGAAAAAAGGGAGCGAAATCCCGAAAGAGAGTCGAAGCCCAAGAGAGAGTGAAATCCCGAAATAAAGCCGAAGCCGAAAAAAGGGAGCGAAATCCGAAAAGAGAGCCGAAGCCCGAAAATGAGCGAAATCCCAAAAGAGAGTTGAAAACACAAAAGAAAAGAGAAAAACCAGAAATAAGAGTGACAAATTTTTCCAAGAGGATGCATGACAGATGAAGCACTCATGAAGGGGTGGCGCATGGGAAAAGCAATGTAGTGGTTGGCAACGGGGGGCGCGTGAGGGTCACGCAATTATGGTAGTCGTGATCCCCCACGCGCCAATGAGAATCAGAGAGAGTGAAACTAGAAAAGTCAGAACCTGAGCTCTGATACCATGTTAGATAATGAAAGAAATCTTGAATTCACTTTGTCTGAATTACAATGGTAGATGCCTTTATATAGGCTACATAGAAAACCAAAATAGAAAATGAATCCTATAATAATGAGCAATGATAATGAATATAGGAAACCTGCATCTAATAGGGAAATATAATAAAATCATCAATCCTAAAGGTACTAGGAATTCTATTTTGGATATTAATTCCATAATATAGATTTCCATAATAATATTCCTTTAACACTTGTCATTTTTAAAAATTAGTCAGGGTGGATATTTATTTATTTTTAATAATTATCTATATAAAATTCTTAACTTGAACTCTAGATATTGAGGGAAAAAAGAGGTGTCTATCGATCAATCAAATAATCGTTGGCTCAATATTAATTTCACTATTTTGACAAAAAAAAAAAATTAATTGTACCTAACAAAATGAATAATAATAATTACATTCGTTCAATATTCTCTCACTACCTTTTTTTTTGTCATTTAATATCTAAAATGACAAAATAATATTAAAGATTCAAAACATATTTTTTAAAATTTATTATTTCAAGCACTAAAACACAAAAAAAAAAAAAAAAAAAATCGATGGTGGAGGAAGTTCTCATAGAGTAGCATTGTTGTAACAAATTAGCACTAAAATAATTTTCACTTGAGTTTTATTAACAAATGATTGTTGTTAATTAATTAGCAACAAGCCAAACAATTAATCAAAAGAATCATCACCACAATTATATGAGAGTGATATATATATATATCAATATATCATGATTTTGTTTTAGCAAAGTTGAGTGGTTGAATTAAGGAGCCGGCCTGGCTATATATGTAGGAGGGATTATCTTCTCCGGCCATAATTACAACAATCTCCGGCGCCAGCGCATTTGGAAACTCTTCTTCATTGAGCTGTAACTGTGGCATTTCTTTTGTGTTTGTTGCAGCAGCTGCTCTAAGCTGCACCGAGCATGAATGTTTTATGAATAAGACTGTGAAAAATACCAGGAGCAAAGTGAGGCCTCCATAGATGCATGCTGCTGTATTACTAGCCAACATTATTTCTCTTCTTCAATGGGATTTTAAATATTAATCTAATTAATTAGCAATTTCTTTTTTTTTTTTTTGGGGGGGATTAATTAGTCTGTATTTATAGAAGGATTTGCAAATGGGGTTAGCTTTAAATTAAGGCATGTGCAAATTGTATCTTGTGTTCTTTCAAATTCCTAATGTTGTTTTTATGCACAAGATTAATGAATTATTATTTAACCCTAAATCAAATGAAAAAGAGTGGGCTAATTATGTTAAGCTATAAAGATGAACATGAAGAAAGTAGAGAGAGAGAGGAACAAGAAAAATTTATTAAAAGTAATTAGATAAGATATAATAAGCATGTTTTAATTTAGATAGTTCAAATTAATAAAATTCAATTGAATTGATTTTTGATTAGTGTATTTTTAAACAATTAGGTGGTATAAGAATTTAATAAAGGATTTTGGTGGGTTTTTCTTCTATTAAAAATTAAATAAATAGATTTGATTTGATTTTATCCGACCAATCACATATATATGAATTTAATTATCACAAATCAAAATAATAGATGAATAGGTAAAGCATAAATAAGTATTAATAGTTATGAATCAAAATAATAGATGTCACAGTTCGGCTCGGTTCGGTTCTAAAATCGGTTTGGTTACGATTCCAGTTTTTTGGAATCATAGAACTTAACCGGACCATAATTGAATCAGAAAATTTGGTTCGGTTCTAGTTCAGTTTCTTATTTTTTAGGGGAAAAAAATAAAATAAAAATTGATTTGGTTCCGGTTCGGTTCCTTATTTTTTAGGGGAAACAAATTTGGTTATGTTCCTTAAGATTACGGTTTCAAATTATGTGGAACCGTAACCGGACCGTTTGAATTTCAGTTCAATTTCGATTTTAGAACTGGAACCAGATGAAATCGTAATCTTACGGTTCCATTCAGATCGATTCCGATTCAGTTTCGGTTCCGAATCGGAAGACAAATAATATGATTATTTGTCCCAATTTTTTTGTTAAAGCATAAAATTCCAACAATCAAATGAACTTGGAATTCACGCCAAATGGCTGAGAATGAAATAAATAGAAGAATAATGACGAGAGGACAAGAACGGGCCTTTGAATATTCCATTATTAAGATCTACCATTAACAAAAGAATGACAAAAAAAACAAAAAACAAAGGTTTGAATATTGGGTTTTTAGTATATTTTTATATAACTATTTATGCAGCTAAATATACGTGATATATGTTTGAATAAACTATATAAATTCATCTAAGTGTGACTTTATTCAATGGTGTAGTCGTAATATTAATTTAACGGGAAAATTTTGATTATCACAAAAAAATGATAATTATTGTAAAGATAAAGTAAAATTATTTTAATAACGAATTATACTTATCATTAATTTATAGTATACATATTTTAATAAATTTTTGAATTGAGCGAATATGACCACCCCCACTCGTTTATTAGTGTCTCCGCGATTGAGTTCATCAAAGGGTCATTTATATTTTACTACTAAATTTATTACAAAATAAAAATTTAATACCGTGAATTTTAAAAAATTATATTTTATTATTAAATTTATGGGAAAAAATTTTTTTACTACTTTTTCATTAAAATATTAATTGACAATTAATTGATCAATATGTTTTAATATTAAGGTTAACAAAATCAATTAACGCAAAAGTAGTAAAATATTAACTTTTATATAATTTTAATAGTAATATATTAATAAAATATAATATTAGATTTTGTATAACCCTTTATCAAATATAGGTTAAGGCAATTTTGTAACAGTCGGGTCGGGTTTCATAACGGTCAAAGTCTGCCGCCAAATTACTGATTATTAAAAAAAAAAAAAAAAAAAAAAAAATCACTTTCGGTATATCGGCTTATAACGAAAATAGAGTATACTTTTTCGTCAACCCCGCCCCATTAAAGTGATATCTCTCTTTCTTCTTCCTATTGAATTCATCAAGTTCTTTGAGGAAGCTTCAAATGGGTATTTTGGGCAGCTCCAATTGGGAGTTTGAGTCATACCCAGAGGCCAAAGACTTTGTGGCACTGCCCTTCTTTGCTTTCTTCTTCACTGCAGTTAGGTTCTTTTTGGACAGATTCGTCTTTGAGGTATCATTTAATTACTTGTGTGTGTGTGTATATATATTTGCTGTGTTTCTGGTTTTTTTTCCTTTGGTTGGTTTTAATCTTGCTTCACTTATGATTATGAACTTGAATGTTAATCCCCAAAAAAAAACCAAAAAAGCTCAAATTATTTCGATATTAGCTAGTGTTACGCAATGCTTTTTTTTGGAAACATTGGATATCTACCGTGAAACCATCCGATCCGATCTTAAACTGAACATATAAAAACCCGGCTATCCTCAGCTCTTACAAGATATGTCATGAACTCGAACTCAAGAGCTGACAATCAAATTATAAGTCATTTGTTACCAAGCCACACCACAAGAGAGCACGATGTCTTTTTCAAGATGCCAAATCTAGGAAAAAGTTACATTAATTATAGACTAAATCAGATTGAAGTTGTAAACATCTACATAACCTGTGGTTCCTAGTTAGCTTAAAACCTCATAAGGTGTTACAAGAGGTCATGGATTTGAACATATTTCGTTTGGAGATGGAATTGAGTTACTATCCGTCTGTTGGCCCAGCACACAAAATTTCCCACATTGTGCGCTTTGGGCTGGATTCAATATATGTAGTCTTATCCATGTTTTTTCACAAAAAGACTGTTTATGCGAATCGAACATGTGACCTTCAGGTTACAATAGAGTAACCTTTTAATTATAGGACTATGGAGTTAAATATTGAGGATGCATATGTATACTCATCAAGTGCACTATAATTTTAACATAAGATACTATTCTTTTAATGATTGAAGTTTTATATTTGAGCTCTTCTACAACTTTGGAAATGTTAGATTGGTTCTATTTAATGTTCTGTTTTCCATTTATTTTTTTCTTTCCGGTTGCGAATTTGTTCAATATCTATTATTTTGATATGTTATCTTCTCTTTTCCTCATGATCCTTTTGTTTGATAGGAAGTAATTGTTCATGTTTGTTATAGATTTTAGCTAGAAGAATGATTTTTGGGAAGAGGCATACCGGAATTGATTTTGGGACCAAAATTAGAAGAAAGAAAATCAATAAATTTAAAGAGTCGGCATGGAAATGTGTTTACTTCCTTTCTGCTGAACTTTTGGCACTCGTTGTTTCCTATGATGAACCTTGGTTCTATAATAGCAAGTATTTTTGGGTGGGGCCTGGAGATCAGGTTTGGCCAGATCAGAAAACTAAGTGAGCTCTATTCTGCTATTTGGTATTGCCGAAGTAGTAAAATTGCTTATTATTGTTCCTGTCTGTTCAAGGTAGTTGACTGGACCTGTTCTTGATTTTCAGATTGAAATTAAAGGGATTGTACATGTATGTTGCCGGATTCTACTCATACTCCATACTTGCTTTGCTATTTTGGGAAACACGGCGTAAAGATTTTGGGGTGTCCATGACTCATCATATAGCGACTGTCATTCTCGTTGTGTTGTCTTACATACTTAGGTAGTGGAAGAGGCTTCTGTTTGCAGCTTCTTTTTTTTTTTTGATAGCACTAATGAAGAAATGAGTTGATAGTTGAGTGATTCATTCAACAAAAGTATAACGGGATCATTATAGCTCTGTTCTGTTTTTGGTTGATAATCATAAATTGAAGTTTTAGTTTAATAATATGCTCTTTCTGCCTTTTGTTACAATTTCTTCTTCCTCTTGCAGGTTCACTCGTGTTTGTCCAGTTGTTTTAGCCTTACATGATGCCACCGATGTTTTCCTAGAAGTTGGGAAGATGTCGAAATATAGTGGTTTTGAATTGATTGCTAGCATATCTTTCGCTGCTTTCGTTTTCTGCTGGACTATACTTCGCATAATTTGCTATCCTTTGTTGATTCTGCGGAGTACAAGGTGAGTTCATTGGGACAAGTTGGATATTCTACATACCTAATATATGCTACTTACAAGCCCAGAATCAGCAACAATAATCAGTGATGTAGCTTGCTACCTAGAAGTATAGTCGCTGCCTTTTCTTTCCAAATTACATTGTTCTTTTTATCTTTTTTATACAGCTATGAAGTTATTCTCACATTGGACATGGAGAAGCATGCAGTGGATGGACCTATTTATTATTATATTTTTAATACTCTTCTATTCTGCGTGCTTGTTGTTAATATTTATTGGTGGAAATTAATGATCGGGATGCTCGTGGAACAAATCCATGCAAGAGGCCAGGTTAGCGATGATGTTCGGTCAGGTAAGTAACATGGTTTCAGTTCATGATATGGTAAACTTAGATTAGATGAAGTTTCTTGAAAATTTCATCGGTTAATTGCTTTCTCCACCTGTGTTGTCATCCTGAATGGATTTATATCTCTGTTCAGATTCTGAAGCGGAGGATGAACATGATGATTGATCATCAGAAAATGCCAGCCAAGGAGTTTCAGAAGGCACAGTTTCATCATTTTCTTATTTAACAAGTTGGTCCATTTTGAATTACTTTGTAAATAATGAATCACTCTACTGAGTAACTGAAGTTGTGTGCACTTTTTTATATTTGCTGGTCTTAGCAGTTCTGCAAATGGCATATAGAATATGAATCTTTCTGGTTTAATCATTCTCTCTGCTTAGACTGTATCTATTTTATACGAGTATTTGCATTGCCCTTTGAGGATTGGGCGAGTGATTTTCAAACCGTTTTATTTAGCTGACCACCCGAGTTCGTCCACCTTCTACATTTCTTTCTTCTTCTTTTTTTCAAAGCATTTTGTCCCAAAATTTGTTTTTAAAATATTTATTTATTTAGACTTAAAAAGAATAATCAATTGTAGTATGTAAATCATAAAAATATTAATATCTCTTGCCAAATGAAAGGAGAGATCGAAATTCATAAATAAATTCAATTCATGAGATCTTAGGAGATTTGATAAAAGAAATTAAAACAACCAACTCTTTGATCACTGGAGATAAGAGAACCATCCAAGATTTATTTCTAGGATTTACAATTTCAAAGGTAATCTCAGATCCCTAGAGCACAACCGCAATGAGTATTTATTGTCAAAATATGAAAAAATTACTCTAATTTATGGGCAGTCTTGAGTTACTGTGAGTTTTGGGGATTTCTATGCGAGTATTAATAAATAAAAATCATATTATATATTTAAAAAATTAAAATTTTTAAATCTGAGTTTTGTTCACAGCAGTTAAAGTTGTATCAACACAGTTGCAATGTGTTTAAGAAGAAATTCTTAAGCAGAAGATTTCTTATTAATATTGGCTAAAGAGCAGCAGCAACAACTTGAGCTGAAGCTTATTTATATACAACAGAGTATACAGAGTACACATGTAACTGACTAGAGGAACAATGAAATTCTATTGGCTAAGAATGCCACATCAGCATAACAAACCTAACAAACTCTCTGAAGATTGTTATCTACTGCACACCATAACACAGTAGCTTGTAGTCCTTTACATTCCCCCTCAAACTCATGGCCGAGGAAGGACATTGAGTTTGCTACGAAGGAAAGCAAATTGGGCATGACCGAGAGGTTTCGTGAGTATATCAGCAAACTGGGCAGAACTAGGAACATGCTGAAGGAGCAATTCCTTGCGAGCAACATGATCGAGAATGAAATGATGATCTAACTCAATATGCTTAGTCCGAGCATGGAAGACAGCATTAGAGGCAAGGGCTTCTGCGCTTTTGTTATCACAATACAGAACAGGAGTGCTAGCTGAACAGAGCTGCAGCTCCTTAAGTAAATAAGTGACCCAAAGCAGTTCAGAAGTAGCTAAAGCAATGGCACGATATTCGGACTCAGCAGTGGAACGAGAGACTACCTGCTGTTTCTTCGCAGACCAGGAAATAAGATTGTCACCAAGGTAAACACAATAGCCTCCTACAGATTTGCGATCATCCAGATCAGCCCCCCAGTCAGAGTCAGAATAAACATGAAGTTGGAGACACCCAGAATGATAGAACTGCAAACCATGGGATGCAGTAGCTTGGAGGTAACGAAGAACTCGCTTACAAGCTTCCCAATGAAGAACTGTGGGATTGGAAAGAAACTGACTCAATTTAAGAACACTAAAGGAGATATCAGGCCTTGTTAAGGTGACATACTGAAGAGCACCAACTAAACTTCTATAAAGAAAAGGATTGGCAAAAGGTTGGCCCTTGTCACGAACTAGTTTAGTTAGCTGAGCCATGGGAGTGGGAACCCCTTTACAATCAAGCATACTAGCACGTTTTAGAAGATCCCCAATATACTTCATTTGAGACAAATGAAGACCATCAACTGAAGGAGTTACTTCAATACCAAGAAAATAATGAAGATCACCCATATCCTTAAGAGCAAATTCAACACTGAGTTTATGGATAACAGTATCAATAGATGCTTGGTGAGAGCCAGTGATGAGAATATCATCAACATAAATCAGAAGCAAAGTTATGGAACCATGAGCAAAACTGATGAACAACGAGGGATCAGCTTTGGATACTTGAAAACCCCACTGGACAATTGCAGACTTTAACCTATCATACCAGGCTCGTGGTGCCTGCTTTAGGCCATAGAGAGCTTTACGTAACTTGCAGACATGATGAGGAAACTGAGAGTCAATAAACCCTTCAGGCTGATGCATGTAGACAGTCTCTTGGAGATCCCCATGTAAGAAAGCATTGTTGACATCAAGTTGTCTAATAGACCAATGCCTCATGACAGCTAAGGCAAGAACAACTCTGATAGTAGTAGGCTTGACAACTGGACTGAAAGTTTCAAAGTAATCTACTCCATGAGTTTGATGGAACCCTTTGGCTACAAGCCGAGCCTTATACTTAACAATAGTACCATCTGGGTGATATTTGACTCTGAACACCCATTTATTACCTATAACCTTGGCTGCTTCTGATTTGGGAACTAGAGACCAAGTATTATTCCTGGTGAGTGCTGCAAACTCTTCTAACATAGCCTTGGACCATTTCTCATCAGATAATGCTACCTTGACACTAGCAGGTTCAATGGGAGAACTGACTGCTAAGTAGGTTTTGGGTTTGAAAATACCAACTTTGGATCTAGTAATCATGGGGTGAGAAGCAATGACAGGAGGTATGGGAACATCACAAGAGGATTGAGTTTGTGAGGTATGGGGTGAAATCTGGACAGTGGAAGGAGGCACATCTGGAAGCAAAGGAGAGTGTGATGCAGAACCTGATGTTGTACCAGTATCGATAGATTGACAGATATGAGGCACTGGAGAATAGGGGAAAGAGATGTAGGTAGAATCAGGTGCTTGAGATTCAGTTGGTGAAGATGTTGGAAACAATGATAGAAAAGGAAACTCACTTTCATTAAAGGAAACATTCCTAGCAATGTAAACTTGACCATTTGGATGGAGACACTTATACCCTTTGTGAAGAGGACTATACCCAAGAAAAAGGCATTTTGTAGTGTGAAAACTCATCTTGTGTTTGTTATAAGGTCTTAATAGAGGAAAGCAAGAGCAACCAAAGGTTTTGAGGAAAGAATAATCTGGTTTGTGATGAAAAAGTTTATGATAAGGAGAAAGATTATTCAAGACTGATGTAGGTAGTCTGTTAATAAGAAAAGCAGAAGAATGAAAAGCTTCCCACCAGAAGGACAATGGCATGGTTGCTTGGGCAAGTAAGGTGAGTCCAGTCTCTACTAGGTGCCTGTGTTTTCTCTCAACAACTCCATTTTGGTTGTGAGTATAAGGACAACTATGCCTAAAGAGTATGCCTTCTTCATGAACAAAATTAACAAAGGGTCTAAACTCTCCCCCCCAATCTGATTGTAGGACTTTAATAGTGGTTTGCAACTGGTTTTCTACTTGTTTCTTGAAGAATTTGAAGGTATTTAAAGCATCAGACTTGGCTTTTAAAGGAAAAATCCAAGAGTATCTAGTAAAGTCATCAACAAAGTTGATATAATATCTATACCCTTCAACAGAAACCATAGGAGCAGGACCCCAAAGATCAGTATACACTAACTCTAGAGGCATTTTAGTCTTTATTGAGGAAGATGGAAAGTGAAGTTTATGCAACTTACCATACTGACACGCATCACAAAAATCAAAGAACACATCTTTATCAAAGTTTGACAAAGTATCACAGAGTTTAAGAACTGTTTTGATGACATGAGGACTTGGATGACCAAGCCTTTGATGCAACAATTTAAAATTGAGTTTGGTAGAACTACAAGATCTAGAAACAACAAGAGCTTGAGCAACATATTATTTGTTATACTAGTTGGAGTAGTACATTGGGATTGCTCACTGTCTTTAAAAGAAAAAGAAGATAGCATAGAAATGACTTTTTGATGTGAGGAAAAGATAGGAATATATTCTGTCAATTTATTTGAAACTGGTAGCAACTTGTAAAGTCCTTTATCAGCAATCCCTTGAGCAAGCAGAGTGCCCTTCATCTTGTCCTTGATAAAACAAAGGTTAAGAGAGAATTCAACAAAGACATTATTATCTTCAATGAGTTTGGAAACACTTAAAAGGTTTTTAGCAATAGATGGCACATATAACAAATCAGTGAGAGAGAGATTTGAACCAGTAAGTGTATCTAAGGTAGCAGTGCCTATATGAGAAATTTGAAGACCATAGCCATTACCAATAAGCAGTTTTTCAGTACCTGTGTACTCTTTGCTGTCATTCATATTGTTGAAATCATTTGTAAGATGGTGAGTAGCTCCACTGTCAATGTACCACCCTTGATCAGCCACAGTTTCTGGTGTTGCCATATATGCAGCTTTGTTAAGTTGATTTTGATTCACTTGATACTGGTTTGCACTTTGTTTCAATGGATCATGCACAAACTCTCTGTTAAACCTATTTCTGCATTTAACTGCTGTGTGGCCTTGCTTGTGACAGATTTGACATATCTCAGTTACATAGTTTTGATTCCAATTCATGTTTCCTCCTCCTGTTGATTAAAACCTCCTATAATCTGTCCATTGATATTATTCCAGTTTCTAATTTGACCATGATTCCAGTTGCTATTGTTGCTAAAACCTCTTCCTCCTTGATTAAAGTTTTGATTTCCAGCACCTCTATTATAACCTCTTCCTCCTCTATTGTTCTTGTAACTACCTTGAACATAGTTAGCATTGAAATTTGCTTTAATTTCTTTACTGGACCTATCATGTTTTGCCTCCATTCTTCCTTCATGTACTAGTAACATTGAATATATCTCATTCATACTCATCCTAGACAAATTTCCAGTAATAAAGACAGCAGTTGATTCAAAATCATCATCAAGACCATTGACTATGTGCATTACAAAATCATCATCAGTAACTACATATCATGTTGAGCTCAACTTATCAACCAGACTCTTCATCTTATTATAATATTATGTAATTGTCATTGAACATTTTCTAAGAGTGTTCAATTGACATTTCAAATGTGTAACCCTAGCTTTTGTTTGTGAACCAAATTGCTCATCTAAAGTTTTCCAAAGATCAAGTGAGGTTTTGCAATTAAGAATCGAACTTAGAATTTCTACACTCATTGTTGACATCAACCAGCTCCTAATGATCTGATCTTGCCTGTTCCAGATCTCAAATTCAGGATTTACAGAAGCTAGGGTTTGTACCTGAACGCGATCTGCAAGCGTCGGTGCCAGCAGTCTCTCAGGACACTTCTTTGATCCATCCACAAAGCCTTCCAATCCGTTGCCACACAGTGACGAAAGAACTTGTGTTTTCCACAGTAAGTAATTTGCTCGATCTAATTTTACTGGTGCTGCAAAGAAGAAGTTTGTTGAGACATTTTGTGAAAGTAGTGAGCCAGATTGAGACAAGCTTGAGGAAGCCTGATTCGCCATGGATTCAAAAGCTCTGATACCAAGTTAAAGTTGTATCAACACAGTTGCAATGTGTTTGAAAAGCTTAGAGAGTTTTCTAAGCAAGAAGAAATTCTTAAGCAGAAGATTTCTTATTAATATTGGCTAAAGAGCAGCAGCAACAACTTGAGCTGAAGCTTATTTATATACAACAGAGTATACAGAGTACACATGTAACTGACTAGAGGAACAATGAAATTCTATTGGCTAAGAATGCCACATCAGCATAACAAACCTAACAAACTCTTTGAAGATTATAATCTACTGCACACCATAACACAGTAGCTTGTAGTCCTTTACAACAGCAATAGTAAATTGTCCCGTTTAATCTTTTCTCCTTTTTTCTTTTATTGAGCCATAACTATTTGACCCGATATACTTTTGGGCCATTCGCCATCGGGTCGGGTAAGAACTGTTATGACAATTAATAACTGTCAAAAAACTCTGCCGCCAAATTTGAAGGACTCAAATGTAAACAATTATCCACAAAACACCGTCCCCAAAACTAAAGAAATGCCTGCTTCATTCTTAATACCCCCATTAAAATGATTTTAATCCTGTCTCTTCCTTCTTCCTTTTTGAATTCATCACATTCTTGCGGGAGCCCCAAATGGGTATTTTGGGCATTTCCAATTTGGTGATCAATCGGGTGTATGAGTCAGATCCAGAGGCCAAAGACTTTGCGGCACTGCCCTTCTTTGCCTTCTTCTTCCCTGCAGTTAGGCTTTTTTGAACAGATTTTTCTTTGAGGTATCATTTAATTACTTTTATGTTTTTGTTGGTTTAAATTTTGCTTCACATGAGATCATGAATCTGATTGTTAATCCAAGGAAACTTTAAAAAATAAATTTTTTTATATTATTAAACTGGTCATGTCCTGGCATTTTGATATGTTAGGAAACATAATCTCTAATATATTTATATGTTTGTCCTCTTAGGATCTAACCATACATGTATTACTAGTCCTAGATTTATTTACATGCTAATTGAAATAAATCTATACTAACCACAACACAATTGCATACCTTTTATGCTTGTAGAGACCTCTTAATCAAACTTAATTGATTGCTTAACTCAATAAGCAAATGATCTTATTTATAGGAGGGAAATCAAGTCACTATTAGCTCACATGCATGGATTACTATTAATCATTGATTACTATTTAATCACATGCATTGATTACTATGTAATCACATGTATTTGGATGCATAATGACTTTCTCTAATCCTTCCAAAAATGTTACCATCATGAGTGTACCATTTGTTCCCCATTTAACATTTTACTAATTGTTGTCACTTAACAACTCTTGTTGTCACTTAACAACTCTTGTTGTTACTTAATTATTTGATTAACAACTCTTGTTGTTTACTTAGTAATGAAATCATTACTAATTGTTGTTATTTAACAACACCACATATATAATTAACTTAATAATTTCCAACATGAAATTATTACTAATTGTTGTTATTTAACAACACCAAATAATTAACTTAATAATTTCCAAATGAAATTATTACTAATTGTTGTTATTTAACAACACCAAATAATTAACAACAATTAATTTCCAACATCTCTCACTCACACATGATGGGATCAACAATTTTTATTATCTCTACAAGAATAATTCATACTTTGCAATTGTGTCGTGCGATCAGCATACTTCGAGAGCTCACTTGCTATACATCTGTTAGGAATATATAGCCGCTCGAAAAATGGATAGAACCATAGTGGATTATGTATGCAGTATCCTCGATCATTTATCACATTAAATCTCTCTCGATCTCTTTTCGAATGTAATATTTATTGTGTATTCACAATCATGTTTGATCACATAGAATAACATAATTGGTCGACCAGTGAATACAAGCTAATGTGATATTACTTATATAATGATCTTTCTCCTTTCTCGAATCTCTCAACTTTAATTCAATTCGCTTTTCCAAGATGTTCTTTCAGATCGAATCTCTCATGATCTTTCAGCAACATTCCAAGATAACAATCATCAAATCTAAGTTTTAAGAAGCAGACATGAGTCTAAAGGGTACAATGTGAGATTGAAATAATCTCAAGGGTCTCACACAATATCAAGACTGAGATCTTTACTTGTATTACCCTCAATAGTCACAAATGTACACATGGTATGAAAACATGTGCTACGGTATTCTCTCCTTTCCCATGGAGCGCATGTCTCATAAAATACAGTACAGATTATAGTTCAGACAAACACAATGTCTAACTCATAACTGACATTAAGACAAGTAAGGTGAAACGAACTTATTCACCTTAGGTCATATCACAGAGAAAGTGACCTCATAACGACATTACTTAATTTTCAAGCTTGAGCTCTCTAAATTATCACTTCAGATAATTAGCTTAAAAATTTATCTCATCTCCCATTAACACAAAGTAATGGAGGCGATTGCCCGTGTGAGAGGGCCAATCATTCTCTTGTCCGACATACTTCTCATACTAACTAATAGTATATTTGTTTAAACATGTATCAACATAATAACATGTAAGCATTAAATACAAACATCAATGAGTATTAACATTAGTAAACATTATTGGGGAAAAATACATATCATAATATGTAAGCACATTAACATCTACGCAATCCCTGAGTTCTTACATGTCTAACAAAGACATCTCTAGGAACAGGCTTGGTCAATGGATCTGCTACCATTTCTTGCGTAGAAATGTACTTTATGTTTACCTCTTCTCGTGCAACTATGTCTTTCACAAAGTTATATTTGGTATCTATATGTTTCGTTTTACAATGGAATTTTGGGTCTTTTGTGTAGGCTATCGCTGCTTCACTATCACAGTTAACTAATACTGGACCAGAAGCTTCATTTGACATACCCAAATGATCCAAGAACCTTTTCAACCACACAGCCTCTTGTACTGCTGATGAAAAGGCCACAAATTCAGCCTCCATTGTGGATAGGCTATACAAGATTGTTTCTTACTGCTCCATGAAATGACACCATTGTTTAGCAAGAAAACAAAACCGGAGGTAGATTTTCTTTCATCTAAATCTCCTCCCCAGTCAGCATCAGTATAGCCTCTCAATTGCAGATCATTTCCTTGATAACACAATGAGTAATCAGTTGTCCCTCTCAGATACCTAAATATTCTTTTAACTGTTTTCCAATGTGCTAGTCCTGGATTGGATTGGTATCTACTTACCATTCCAACAGCGAAACAGATATCAGGTCTTGTACACAACATTGCGTACATTAAACTTCCAACTGCATTTGCATAAGGAACTTTCTTCATTTGTTCATTTTCATGTGGAGTTTCAGGACACAATCTACGACTTAAAGCTTCAGTTTTCATGATAGGAGTATCAATGGGTTTGCAAGCCTGCATTTGGAAGCGTTCAAGAATTTTCTTTATATATGACTCATGTGAAAGAGATAATAAATTCTTTGAACGATTTCTTGAGATCTTAACCCCAAGAATATATGCAGCTTCACCCATATCTTTCATCTCGAAGTTAGATGATAACCATTCTTTAATGTGTTTTACAAACTCCTTATCATTTCCGGCTATAAGTATATCATCCACGTACAAAGATAAGATAATGAACTTATCTTTATCTCTCTTGGTGTACACACAATGATCCTCATCTATCATTGTGAAATCATTCGAAATGATTGTATTGTGGAATCGTATATACCATTGTCTAGACGATTGCTTGAGACCATATATAGACTTTAAAAGTCTACATACTTTCTCCTTTTCTTTTTCTTTTATGAAACCTACTGGTTGTTCCATGTAGATTTCTTCATCAAGTTCTCCATTGAGAAAAGCAGTCTTTACATCCATTTGATGTAATTCTAGATCCATACTTGCTACTATGGCCAGAATCAAGCGAATTGAGGTAAACCTTACAACAGGTGAAAAAGTCTCTTCATAGTCAATTCCTTTCTGTTGCGTATACCCTTTTGCCACAAGTCGTGCTTTATATCTTTCGATATTGCCATCGGCATTACGCTTTATTTTAAGAACCCATTTGTTCTTAACAGCTTTGCGTCCTTTGGGTAGATCAACCAATTCCCAAACTTGGTTGGACCTCATTGACTCCATCTCTCTTCCATTGCTTTCATCCATTTTTCCTAAGCAGGACACTGAATAGTCTCTCTTATGTTTCTAGGTTCTTCATCATCTTGAGGTAGAATCATAAATGTTTCTCCTTTGATATCGAAACGACGTCGAGGAATGCCTATACGATTACTACGTCGCAATTGAGATTCTAGTGGTGGAACTGATTCCTCACTTTCGATATTATTCCCATTTGGATCGTGCACATTGCTCCCACTTGGATTATGTACATCACTCCCACTCGGATCACGTAAATGAGACTCGTGTGAAACTAATTCATCATTTTGAGATTCATGTGAAACAGATTCATCATGTTTTCTCAAATTTCTCTCATCACTCCCACTTGAATTAGGTAAACCCGAGTGTTCACCAATCATGTGATCCATGTGATCTTGAGTTTCATATAGAGATAAATCTTGACCTATCTCTCCCTGCTTAGGAAAATCATTTTCTAAAAATGTGATATCTCGTGATTCAAATTCTGTCACGCCTCCACTTTCATGTTCACCTATGCAAACATATCCTTTTGATTGTTCAGAATATCTTATGAAGATACTCTTTTTTCCTCTTGGGCCTAACTTTCCATGTTCGTGAGAACGCACATGAACATAAGCCACACAACCCCAAGGTTTTAGAAATTGAATATCTGGTTTACGACCTGTCCATAACTCATATGGTGTGGTGGACACAGATTTAGACGACACTCAGTTAAGTACATATGTGGCAGTTAATAATGCATCACCCCAATAGGTTATAGGCAAATTTGTTTGTGCCATCATAGACCTAACCATTTCAAGAAGAGTTCTATTTCTTCTTTCCGCAACACCATTTTGTTGAGGAGTAGCATGAGTAGTCAACTGACGACTAATTCCTTTTTCATCACATAATTCTCTGAACTGATCAGATAAGTACTCACGACCACGGTCAGTGCGTAGTGCTTTAATTTTCTTGTCCAATTGATTTTCTGTCAAATTCATAAATTTCTTGAAACATTCTAATGCTTCGGATTTATGAGCAATCAAATAGACATAACCAAAGCGAGTAAAATCATCTATAAATGTGATGAAATAAGATGCTTCATGCCTTGCCCTGACATTCATTGGACCACATATATCTGAATGAATTAATTGTAATGGAAATTCTGCTCTAGTCCCTTTTCCAAATGGTTTTCTCGCAGTTTTTCCTGCCAAACAATATTCACAGGTTGACAATTATACCTTCTCAATATTTCCCAGAAAGCCTTCTTTGGCTAATCTGTTCATTCTTTGCTGGCCAATGTGGCCAAGTCTAGCATGCCACACAGTTACATCACTATCATCACCGATTGATGAAGTAACAAACGAAAAACCGAAATTGTGATTAAAACATTCAACATTTAATACAATAAAACCATCCAGAAAATAACCAGAACCATAATGTATTGTACCTAAGTACAAATCAACACCAAATTTATGGAAGTTCAAATTGAAACCTAAATTAACCAAAACCAACACATATACTAAATTCGACGAATTTGTGGAGCAAACAATACATCATGTAGTAGTAAAGTTTTTCCACCATGCATGACTAACTTGCATGTTCCTATGCCTTTGACTTCAACCCGTGAGTTGTTGCCAACATATATCCACTTCACCCCAGATGAAATTCACTGAAATTCCACGAAGGCATCTCTATCCTTCGCTACATGGTCTGTGGCTCCTGAGTCTACAGTCCACAAAGGATTAGATTCAGTTAGAAAGATTGAACTTGAAACACATTTAAATATGCACGAAAAGTATTCACTTTTTTAGGATCAGTGCAGTCACGAGCAAAATGACATTTCTTACCACAGTTAAAACATTTAACCTTTGCCATGTTTTTCTTTTTGGTAGGACGTTTTCCTTTCCCATGTTGATTGGTTTTCTGTTTCTTTTCTGGCTTAGAAGAATTTTGTTCTTTTCCGAACTGGAACGCACCACCATGAAATTTTCTTTTCTTTTTGAAACCCCCAGGTTTGCTAGTTTCTGTCATATACACTTCAGCATTTGACTTAGCAGCCGCAAGGCGGTCGCTTTCTAATTCAAGGTGACGTTTGGCATCATCAAAGGTTTTGATGCTCTCATTGTGGGTCAAATGCATTTTCATATGCTCCCAACTATTTGGAAGAGAACGAATGACCGCTTGGACTTTCTGTTCATCTGTAAGAACATGTCCAGCATCTGCCAGTTCAGTAATCATGTTTGACATTTGCCTCAAGTGTTTTGACATAGTGAACTCATGACGTTTCTTGTATGTGTCAAACTTGATTGTCAGTGACCTGAGTTTGGTTATTGAGATACTACCAAAATTTTCAGCTAGTGTGGACCACATGTCCTTAGCCATGTCATATTTCATGAACTCTTTCATTAGGTCATTATCCATACTGCTCAGCAACGTAATGCGGGCTATTCTTTTTCTTCCAGGCCTCATAAGCCTCTCGGTCTCGCCTGTGTTGGGCCGTAGTGCCCTGTTCAGGTTCATCCATGCTCATTTTCAAAGTTTCAAGAACCTCTTGTTCTTCTAGCACATATTGGATTTTCATGCTCCAAATTTCATAATTATCGCCATTCAGTTTCTCACCCTTGTTGAGTTCAACAATAATGTTCTTTGTTGCGGAAGCCATATTAAAAACACAAAGTTTCTACAGACATTCATGCACAATTGTTAATACTTTTATTTATTTTATCATGAAATGAATTATGTTTAATAAAATTCTTCAATGGGGTTGGAGTCAAAAGGCCACTATGTGTCCAATCATCATCCAATTACCCAATGTAAAAATATTATCAACATAATCAATCATGTAAAAATATTTTCTAAAAATTACATAAATTCTTAGAACATCTTAATCATGCGACCATTGTACATGACAATCATTGATTTAATTACATAAATTCAAAATCAATCATGAAATATTCATACATATAAATACAATAATTACATGCCATGAAGTAACATATAATTACACACATAAATATTAACATAGTTTTATCATAGAAAAATAAATATCTAACACTTAAAACTTTTCCGGTTCTAGTGTTCCAACGAATAAAAGTCTTTGGATAAGAATCCTCAAATTCTTTCGGTAACTGGTAATTGATCTTGGACAACCATGGGAAACCTATTGCAAATTTCGGATCCTTGCAACGTTTCCGAGACATCAAAGGAAAAATGGTATTATTTGCCTTAGATTGAAGATACTCAATCGCAAACCTCTCAATGGCTATGTTGTATTGAACACGTAGTTCTTCTGTATGAGTTACTAATTTCCAAATATCAGTAAGCCTTTTTTGCCATATTTCCGGGAGAGTATTTCGTAGCAATCTGAGTCTGTTCGGTTGTCCTATCCAATTACCCTCCCATATAGATTCTTGTAACATGTTATTAAAGGTGATTATATGCGAAATCATATCATCATCTTCTTTCATCCGATACCTATCCAGATCCAGCAACATGTCTTTCAATTTTTCACTGTGGGCGGATGTCATAACCCTTTTTGCAGTTTTTTGTCTGATCGGCATGATTTTTCTGCAATGAATACAAAGAAAAATCAATATAATGAAACACAAAGTTACATTAACTAAAATAAACATCACAAAGATATTCATTTACATAAACACAAAGTTTATATGATAAAACAAATTTATCATGACCGATTAATACAACATGCAAAAGGACTAGACATTTAATCATGACGGATCGGAATTACCAAAGCAAACCGATACAGACATGGCCAACACGGATGTCCACGCGCCACTCACGCGCCACATGAGTGGCTCACGCGCCGGACACGGGCTCCCACTCGCCCTCACGCGCCCTCATGCGCCGGCCAGCCTAGAGTAACTTTCACGCGCGGACGACATGTCGTCCGCAAGATCTGTGTAAGTATGACATGTCGATTCTATGTAAAGACGCAGATGACTTGTCGTCTATCTTCTATGCGGATGACATGTCGGTTGAGCCCATTATTCGCGTACGACTTGTCGTACAATATTCGGACGACTTGTCGTCCGTTTCTCTAAAGACCGGATGACATGTAGTACGGCTATTCTGGGAGTGTTTTTCTGGGTAAAAACAGATTCATCTAGCCAACTTCTAGGGTCCATATCTTTCTCAATTTTAATCCAAATTAAGCAAATGATATACCAAATTGAAGATCTCATGACCTAGTTTTCAAAACATATTTGAACATGCGATTATCAATTTTCTACAGAGAGTTATTACAGCCCAAAGTTGGAGAAAAATCATTTTTTTAAAACAAAAACCATAAGCATTTTTAACATTTTTCATGCTTGTTCATGCAATTTTTGTGTAATCCAACTAGAATACTGATAGAGCTCTCTTCCTAACCCTCTAATTCTTCTCCCCGTTGTTGTGCTTACAGGCAAACTCACCTCAGACTCCTCGAGCTGGTACTCCCCACTCTGCCAGCACAGCGACCCCACCAAGAAAAGAACAGAGGATATGTATCTGATATCCCAGTGGATTGTGCTTTCTTTTCTTAATTAGGGAATAAATCAATGTAACAGTAGAGAGAATATTGATGCAACTAAATTACTATTCATTGTACTGAGAATATTCTTTGATCCGCGTTAATAAAAAAGACCCAAATGATCTTAGATTCACCGAGAGTACTCTTGTATGAGCTAATGTCTGGTATATGAAATAGAACATGAAATGGCAGTCGCAGCTGCTACATAAAGTAAAGCAAATTGCAGACGCAGCTGCTACAAAAGAAAACAAAGGGCAGACGCAACTGCTAACTAGTAACAGGCCAACAAAAAGACTAAAGCAGACCCAAGAAATTGATTAAAAAAGAAACATGAACAAGATAGATTCCCCACACCAGACCCCCCCTTTCCTAACCACCTGCCTTCCTTTTCTGCAATGAATTCCACACCCCTCTGCTGTCCAGGAGCCTCCCTTTTGTTGCTGATCTCCTCTCTCTCTCTCTTGGTC
>SKCR01028069.1:0-43055 GCA_019454045.1 Zanthoxylum bungeanum
TTGCACTTTCAGTCCTGCAAGGAGGTATATAATGTGATAAGAAAACCAAATTAGAGAATCCAAATTAAGAGCAAGCTGATCAGCAATAACGCTGCTACTGTACTCTTTTGAGGCTTGAGGCAAACACGTGAATTTTAAGCCTATTTCCACCATTTCCAACAGATAGGAAACAATATGAACAGTGCTAGTATTGAAAGGTTTGTTAATTTTCATCCCAATATTCTAAAAAGAACCCAAAAGTGCAGCCATTGAATCAGATTGATGTCTGTGAACATATATTAAAGTAAGTGTGCGGGCACAGCTACTACAGAACATCCCAATTAGATGATATTAGAAAACACACGTCACTGCCACAAATCCAACTGTGCTCACATTTTACTCTTCACAGAGTCCACATGATCCCCAAGCTTCAGACAACAAATTTTGATATGTAGTAAGGAAACAAATGTTGAAGAAGAATCTTAGCATATTAAAGGAGGATAAAAATTACAAAGGTGTACTAGGTGCCAGCAAATGTAATAAAAAAGAGAGACAAAGTGGATGGGAATGATTTATAAAAAGCCCATCAAATAACCCCAAAGAAAGTTAAGAAACCATCCTTCCCCTATCCAAAAACAATCTATACAAAATTAGCCCAAAACCCCCCTGTAGTCAGGCAACAAATTGGGACACATGCCTTGATGCATAAATAAATGAAAAGCCAAGTTGAAGAAGATACAAAAGTAAGGACCTGAAAGCACGGTACAGTGGACGATACCACAGCACATAGGCTCCTGGAACCCCTGATATGAAGTAAATAATGGCGAGAAACCAGATTTTTACACCTACAGCAACAAATGAGCAGAACACAAGGTACACAGAATTACAGATTCAGAAAATGATGGGGAAGCTCTAGTAATTAGAAAAGATGAAAAGTAGATTTGTAACTAACCTTCGCCTTTGATCCATGCTGTGGTAACAGCTATGATGTTCCACAAAAGACACAGAACCAACCCTGCACAAAATATGTGAGAAAATTATGATAACTATGATGACAACAGTTATGTTTTAACCACAACAACATAGAACATGTATTATACAACGCAAACTGCAATAATTTTTATAGGGACAAAAGCTGGTTTGTCACTATAGCAACAAAAAGTTGAAACTACAACTTCAGACAGAGTACAGGCCTAGTAAGATGAATGTATATAATACACATCCTAAACGTTTTTCATGCACATATCACTCTTAAGAATCATATTTTCAATCTACAAATGCAGGCAAAAAGATAACATACCCAAATATGTTGCGAATGCAACATACTGCAACCTTTGAAGATGAATTGGTATTTCGTTTGCAATATCATGATGAATAATGGGGAAAAATGGTGGCCAATTTTTCTCCTCAAGAACAATTCCAGCTGCAAAATGAACATTGCAGAACATGAAGGACCATAAGCCATCCAATTCAATCCCCATTTAGAGGTCCAAATCCCAAAGCTATTCAGAATGTAGAGAGTCAAATCAAGTTACCTCGTGCTGCAGCTTCTTCTTTCCGTCTTACATCCTGCAGAATAACAAAAAAGGGAGATCAGCAAAATTCATGGGTTGTACTAATTCAACCAGAACATGAAGTATTTTATTTTTCTATTCTAATAATGAAGCACCATCTAGCAAAGATAACTGTTTGGTTTGGCAGCTTCACTAGTTAAGTTATACCCCCATTTCAAAAACAAAAATGCCCCTTGGTAGGTCCATGACTCAGTCAAACGTGCTTAAATTCAAGAATTAACATTCCACCAATGAAAGAGCACATACCTGCTCCCGTCTTCTTAATTCGGCCTCCTTAGCTTGAAGTTCCTTCTCTTTCTTCTTGAAATCCTACGTTCAAAATAGACTGTCATTAGAGGAACTGTGATCATGCATAATGGGAGAAAATAAGAGTTCAATATGGACTCAAGACTCAAGCAGGTGAGTATTTTGTCCTACCGCAGCCGTGTCAAGAGGAATGTCAATTGGCACATCACGTTCAAAATTAAAACCAGCTGGTTCAGGAGGAAGAGGTGAAAGCCTTGAATTCATTGCAGGTGGAACACTTGCACTATTCTGGAATTTGACAAAATCATGTTTAAGAGCTCAAGTAACAAAAAAGAGAAACAAGTGGTTATCTGTGAGTGCAAAGATCTCTTGGAACCAGATGCCATTAGGAAGAAGAGGAGAGATAAAGAGAAAAAGAATAACAAACGGCAAAGAATATATCAAGAGTTTATTTATTCTCCACATGAGGACACACACACTATAAATTAAAAAAATTACAGAATGATCATCAAAGGATTAAATTTCATTTTTCCTATTCATGTTACTCTTACAAAAAATGTAATATGATATCAAATGTCATTCAAGGGGCAAACATCCATAAAAATTTATTGGAAAGTTTATCTTACATTTGTAAAAAATCCACCTCCACCAAACCTCGACTGGCCCGAGGTTTTTCCCCTAACAGCTGGGTCCTGTTAGTGAAAAATAAAATTAAGGAATTGTTGCATCAGTTATTTGTCAAACTACATGAAGTACTTGAACTACTGAACAATAAGAACCAAAAACAAAAATTTATATAGCCAAGCACCTAAAACAACATTAAATCTACAAATGTTTTGTTCAAGCCTTCAAGGTGCAAGTGAACGTAGTAATTTAACTTGTCCCTTGTTGATAAGATAGGTTCACTCAAATGTTAACTAAGGTACTCCACAAGTAATGCAGTGTCCATATATCAAATGATAATGTCGAGATTAGAAACAAGAAGGCCAGAAACAATAAACAAGATAAGAAAAAAACTGGCCATGATGATTTGATTAACAAAACTACTACTAATTAAACAACAAAAACCATCAAGCAACTAATTTCAAATGAAAGGCACCACCTATTCATCATTAGAAAGCAAAAAAAAAAAAAAAGAATCTTTATAATATCTTAAAATCACAGCAGATCTAACTGAAAATTTATACCTTAACAACGCTAATCAATGAACATAACTATATAAGTTCAAAACTAAAGATTAAAACCAACAGATTCACATTACAATAGGTTGACTTTTGTGTACGGAACATCAACACATACAAAATGGATCTAGCAAAGCAAAATCAAACTAAATAACTTCATCAAATCACAAAATCAATCAACTAAAAAACCGCTTAGACTTTCTAAATTTCAATAAAATCACACAAACACAAACTTACGGCGAAAGGATTCACTTCATCTTCATCGAAGGGATTGCTTTCGTAACGGCCGGCCATCACAAGCGGTTATAAAGTTAACTTCTGAGCAAAAATAAACTCCAAAAGTTAGGTGCAGATTAGATAAGTTTTGCTTCTTTCTTTCTTTTTTTTCAAATTAACAAAATTAGAAAGTGAAAATAGAAATGTGAAGTGGACGAGAAAAAGCTTGCAGAGGAAGTAGATTGATAAATCGCTTACCTTTTTTTTTTTTTCCTGTTTTTCCTTTTTCTTTTTGAAATTTTGAGAGACAGATTTTGAGAAATCGGAGTACGATTTGAATTGAAGAGAGAGATGAGATGGAATGGTTGACTTTAACTTGCCTTTAGTCAGCGTTATTATGCGCCTTCTTTTGAAAAAACAAAATTTAGAAAATGCTCGGAATGAATAAATTTAATTATAAAAAGCGGGAAGGGTGTTTTGGTAATTTGAGCTGTGAAAATATTTGATTTTTGAATTGAATTTTTTTTTTTAAAAAAAAAAAAAAAAAAAAAGAGGGAGAGAGAGAAGCTTCTGTAAAATTATCTTGAGCTTAAACAAACGCTAGACTAGAACTCGGAAAATTGAACAATAAAACTCGAGGCAAGACAGGTTGGGTCAATTTGATAAATTTAATATGTCAAGGTGAATAATTTGGGATTCATCTGACATAATTTTTATATATATGTATTTGTTTACTGTTTAGAATATGATTTGTTTTTGGGCGCACGAAGTTGTTGACATTATTTGTTGTTGATGAGCTCAATATTCTAGTCCAATTATTGTTCAAAATAAATAAGCTCTCGTTTTTACACAAGGACTAGACGTGCTCTTATGTGACAACGGCGGCTAGAGTTTTTTTTCCTTTTCCTTCAGAACGTTCTTTTCCCCGCTGACAAATCTCCAATATTATTATAATAGACAGAATCTTCTTCTTCTTCTTCTTCTTTTATTTTATATTATTGAATCTTTTTGCCACCCGACCCAGACTTAAGCAGACCAGATAAAATTCCCGATTGTTCTAAACTCTTACATGAAATACACCTCTGGACTTGAACTCATGACTTAATAATCAAGTTTAAGGCATTTGTCACCAAATCACATCCCTTTACATTTTTTTTTTTTTTTATTGAATCCTGAAAGCAAAAGCAAAGTGTTGAATTGTATTGTAATAACAATAATAAATTTTGTGGACCAATAAATTTTGAGGACCAAATTGTGCACTCTAATATGCTTACAGAGAAATTTATAGATACATTGCGAGTGAAGAAGGAAAATGCAGGGCAGCTATGTATTTGAATGATCATTACAACAAACAAATGCAGTATACTATACATGCATGTGCATATATTGGCCACATACTTTCCATTCATTTTAATGGGAATTGTACAAGCATTACCTGGAATGAAAGAATCGTGACTAGGAATTCCCCGTAAAGTCACCCAAAGACTCGGATCGAGCTATGATTTTCCGACTTTCAGGCAAAAAGGGTGCAAACCGAGCATACTGTTGCTCAAAGCTTTGCCCCCATGAGTCTCAAAAGTCTGGCTTCAATACTGATGAAAGCCATGTATGAATGACATCAAAGAACTGAGTTGTTAAAATGTTGTATCAAATGATATCTTGTTAAGAGTATCAAAAGATTTTCAGCGGGAAACTGATATTTGGATCAATGTCGCAGCATTCTTATGATTCTTGAAGAACTAAATTCAATTCATGAGCACATTTTGCCAGCAAACCGCCCCTCCTACAGAAAAATCAGGGAAACAGACTTATACTATGGCGTTGATACTGTGACATTCCACAACCACATCATTTTTGGAAATACTGGAAGGAGATTGAAGAGTTTCTTAGATATTCAAATAAGGATAATAGTCTCTCACATGAGAGGCCAAGAAGGTTTGGCCATCTAGCGTTCTCTTTTACTAGAAGCTATTTAAGCTTACAACTAAAGAAAGCAGTTACCTTACAAGCATGGGAAGAATTTTCTGGATCTTTTGCAGCTGCATAAAGCACTGGTTGCAACAATCTCGCCTGCAGCAAAAATTCAAATAAGATAACACCAACCAATACCTCGAATTAACCCAATGGCATAAAAAAATCGAATGGTAATGACCGGATTAATATTAACTCATGATACCTTTGCTCTGCGTGAAGATCAACACCAACAGCTGGAGGTGTTGAAACGGTTGAGTGTATCATTGGGCCAAAAACTGCGACAAGCTTCATAATCATCTCTAGCGAGATGATTGCATGCCTACATTTTTTCAATGCAAGTAAAATATCCTTGAGATTATTTCCCCATTTTTGGAAGTGTGGACTTTAGTTCTAATGAGCATGCCCATTTTCTGTGAGGAGCATTAAGATAGCACCAAATTCCAGCTCTTACAAGTTAGGACTTAGAACCCCTATCATAGTAATTCGCTAACTATATAATTAATAATATTACCTTTCCATTTTGCTGTCCAGTAAGCCCATAAGCACAGGTAGCAACCATGAAAATAAATCTAAGTTAAGAATCTCCATTTTCCCCATGAGAACACTCATCACATCTGCTTGTACCTGTGACAGGATTAACTGGCTCTTAGCAAGTCCAAATATGAAGTAAACCACCATTTTTAAACAATAAGGAACAGAATAAAAAATAAAACAAATTGATCACTTCCAACGAATACACACAGAATGATCTGGCAGTTTCCTCAAGGCATTGATGGAACCTTTAATGTCCTTTCTTTCCCAAAAATGCCTCACAACCTGCAAGTTCTCCGGCTAAGATTATGAAGCAATAGTTCGAATGCTATCTGTAAATAATATATGTAGGCATGACCAGATCAAATTACCTGTAATTTTGTCAAGCGGGATCGAAGGGTGTTTATGAATATATCATGAGTTTGCATCAGACTTTCAATAACTTCCTGGTCGTTAGCAGAGGCTGTATCCCTTCCAGAAATTTGAGGTTCTCCTTTCTGACAATTATCAAACATGAAGAATATGTATACATAGGTGAGGGATCTAAATGTTTCACAAACATTCTCTTAAACCTTGAAAAACAGTTCCCACCGATGGAACTTTTTCCGTCCATAAATACCGACAGATTTCCATCACTAAATTACCGACAGAAAAATTTATCGTTGTATGAGGTGCCATTATCGCTAAAAATGGCGCCAATTTAATGCGCCAGTGCTTGACGAGGGAATTTTTCCACCACTAAATTTTATTTTTTTTACTGACGCAATTGCCGATAGATAATTCCGTTGGTAAATTTTATCAATGGATTTTCCATCGGTAAAAATGTGATTATATCTCAAATTAGGTAACACGGCAACTAGTATTCTGTCTCTCTCCACGAATTACACCCGGGCACCACCTACCCAACTCCTTGCCGCAAGAATCAGCTACATTGCTGTCTCCAACCGCCATCTCGCCGGAATCAACCACCTTGCTCAAAATTTGATTTTGTAAAGTTTGTTTTTTTAATTTCATTTTTTGGTTTGAATTAGTGTTAGGTTAGGGTGGATTATTTGATTGAATGTTATGATAGATTAAATTATAGTTAGGTTATGATGGATTTAATGTTAGGTTATTGTTGATTTAGGTTAGGTTAGGGTTATTAAATTGTAAACATTGATTATTAAAATTATGTTTGATTTGAATTAGTATTAGAGTGGTATGATGGTATGATATTAAATTGTTAATATTGATTATGTTAGGTTAGTGTTATATTAGAAATTTTGGTAATTTTTTATATTTTGTGAAAATTGATTATGTTAGGTTAGGTTAAGTTTGATGGATTTACAAAATTAAAAATTGTTTCGAGTTTCAAAAATATTTTCACGCTAATGGTTTTCTGTAATTAATAAAGAAAACTTAATGTTTGTCCCGAAAATTTAATATTTTACCGTAATTAATATATATTATTTGTGTTTGAATTGTGATTGGAGGTTGGACATAAAACGGAGTTTGGATGGGCACATGTTATGCAATATAAATATATTAAAGCTTTTATTGAAGTGTTAGAATTTCTATATAAAAAGAGAATTATCATATTTACATGGGAATCAACTCTATTGAATTAAAGAAGACATGTCCAGTAGTTACATGGGAACTTATTCTATTGAAATTTCGATAGATTAAAGACACGTCCAGTAGTCATTTATAATAAAAAAAACTAAAATTCGTTAGACATTATTATATATCAAGAAATAATATGTATTATATTGTACATATAGGTTAAAATGAGTAACGAACGAGCTTGAATGTATCCGAGTCTTGATAATCAGGGTTTCGTTAGTTACGAATTTTTGATGTTCCAATCCTCTGCTTCTAAGAACTTTCGATTATGACATTTTGTACCATGACACCTTATCATGTTCTAACAAGTTGCAACAAAATGTTCTACCCCAGTCACAAATTTGTAACTAACGAATCATTTATTATCAAGTCTCTAATACATTCAAGCTCGTTCGTCACTCCTTCTAATATATTTATATATATATAATACACATTATTTCTAGATATATAATAGTCTTTAACGAATTTTAGTTTTTCATTATGCATGACTACTTGACAAGTCTTTAATCTACCAAAATTTGGACAAAGTTAATTCCTATGTAAGTATGAAGATTATCTTGTTGACATAAAAATTCTAACACTTTAATAAAAACTTCAACTTATCTATATTACACAATCCATGCCCCTCCAAACTTCGTTTTATGTCAAACCTCTAATCACAACTCAAACACATATAATATACATTAATTGCGGCAAAATATTAAATTTTCGAGACAAATGTTAAAATCTCTTTATTAATTACGGAAAATAATAATATGGAAACATTTTCAAAACTCGAAACAATTTTCAATTTGGAAATTCGACAAACTTAAACTAACTTGACATAATCAATTTTCACAAAATATACAAAATTAATAAAAATTTTGGCATAATCCTAACCTAACATAATCAATATTCACAATTTAATAACAAAATAACATAAATCTACATTAACCTAACACTAATTCAAACCAAACAATAAATTTAATAATCAATATTCCCATTTTAATAACCCTAACCTAACATAAATCTACATTAACCTAACATTAAATCCATCATAACCTAACACTAATTTAATCTAACATAACATTCAAGCAAATATTTCACCCTAACTTAACACTAACATAATATTCAATCTAATAATAATCCACTCTAACCTAACACTAATTAAAACCAAAAATAAAAACAAACCTCACAAAATCAAGTTATGAGCAAGTTTGCTAATTCCGATGAGGTGGCGGCTTGAGACAAATTCCAACGAGGTGGTGAAGACAAGGTGACTGATTGTGGCGGCAAGGAGCTGGGTGGGTGGTGGCTGGGTGGAATTCACAGTGTTCTAAAACACGCTAAGCGCTAGTTGGGCGGCGACTCAATACCTAGGGCGCCTAGGCGGAGCCTAGGCAAGGCCTAGGCAATTAGTCGGCAAACAGTTAAAACCTATTATTTTCCAACATCATAAATAATCCAAATCATATAAATTCAATCAAAATTTAATAAAATATAATATCAAACATCAAAATCTCTGGTCAATCCATGAAACATCCTTTAATTAAGTCCAAAATTATAGTTAAAGTTAAAGTTCTTCATTCTTTAACAAAGTTAAAGTTACTAAATCTTTATCTTTCCTAATCATCCTTTAATTCTTCTTCATCAAGTTCAAACTCATTATCCTTAGGTTCATCATAATCAAAATCTTCATCAAATTCTCTATATTCAGCATTCCTAACGCTTTTCCGAGGTTGTAACATTTCATCTGCCCCAGATGCTTCTCCAACCATCCTCCAAGTAAGCCCCGAACCGGGCTCTACTTCTACTGATCTTCTTTACTGGACTTTGCACATTTTGCAACATTCCCCGATATATGCCCAATACGTTCTTTCATTCCGTAAACAACTCCGGAAAAAAGTTTTTGAACAAAACTTGTATTTAACTTTATCTAAGTTATTCGAAACCACTAAAGCCTCATACTCCCATCCAACATCATTTGAGTTCCGTTTAAGAACAGGAGTACACTCCGAATTAGAGGCCGCGGAAGAAGAAGCCATGTCCTACTAAGAATGAATCAATTAATTTGATTAGTAATTACTACTGTCTATTATAGTTATTAATCAATATGTCCAATTAACAATTAATTATCAATTTATCACCATAAACCCTAAAACTTATTTGATTCCTCTGTATCCATATCAATTAATTATCAATTTACTACTGTCTATTAATATTTTGTTGCCGCATTGTTTTACCATCACTCACTGAAGAATCAGGAGGGGTTACCATTGTCCACCTATCCAAAGGACCGCAATGCCGATGGGGTCTTGAATCTAACTCTTCTTCTATTTCACGAATTTCATCTTCTTCATCGCCCCCAATATTAACTCTTTACCTTATCTCAATCACATACTCTTTTTTTTTATTGCCTCTAAAATGGCTTGTCTACACTTCTACTGATCTTCTTTACTGGACTTTGCACATTTTGCAACATTCCCCGATATATGCCCAATACGTTCTTTCATTCCGTAAACAACTCCGGAAAAAAGTTTTTGAACAAAACTTGTATTTAACTTTATCTAAGTTATTCGAAACCACTAAAGCCTCATACTCCCATCCAACATCATTTGAGTTCCGTTTAAGAACAGGAGTACACTCCGAATTAGAGGCCACGGAAGAAGAAGTCATGTCCTACTAAGAATGAATCAATTAATTTAAATAGTAATTACTACTGTCTATTATAGTTATTAATCAATATGTCCAATTAACAATTAATTATCAATTTATCACCATAAACCCTAAAACTTATTTACTTTGTCTTTAATCAAATTTATAATTTATTAAGTAACTACTAATATCAATATGTAATTAATTTTTAACTATCAACAAAAAAAAAATCAAAACGAAAATTATAAGTTGAAAAAAGAAAAAAAAAGTGAAGAAACGAAGACAGGGAGAGGACAGAGAATAGAGATGAAGAACTATTAGTATTTAGTAGTAATGAACCAATTTTTTTTTGTTGGGGAAAAAAAAACGACTTGCCAAAGCAGAGGCAAACTGAAGAACTAGAGGCGAAATGAAGTAGAGGCGAACTGAAGAAGAAAAGAAGATTAACCAAAACGCATTTTGGGGGTATTATTAAACCCCCAGTGTCGAGACGCGGCCGAGTGGCGGCGAAATCGACGCCTAGGCGCCGATTTCACGCTGACCACTCAGCCGCGCGATTACCACCGATTAGGTGGTAATCGCCGCGGCCGAGCCGCGACGAGCGAAAACGCACCGCCTAGGCGGAGAGAGAGAAGACTAGTTGATACGTAACCTAATTTGAGATATTTTTACCGACAGAATTTCTGTTGATAAATCCGTTGATAAATTTGCCAACAGATTTCGTCAGTTAAAAACATATTTATTAGTAGAAAAATTCCATCGCCAAGCATTGGCACCTTAAATTGGCCTCATGTTTAGCGACAGAAATTTCGTCGCTGAACTATCAGCATTTCATCGGTAAATAGTGGCGCTTTATTTTCACACCTCATATAACGTCAATATATTCACTTTACAAAATGCAGATTTTCTCTTTTAAATTTAACTTTCAACTAGAATTGCGAATGCTAAAGCTTTTAAGTTATGATTAAAGACCATAAATTAAACCAATTAGTGATAGAACACAACATCAAACCTTTAAGGAAGCATCTTACCGGAGTGTTGGGTCTTTCATTGGATACAACTGTCGCGTGAGGTGTAATAACAGTTGCTTGATCTCCATTGTTCTTAAACCTTACACGAGCAGCGGCAGAAGTTGCTTGATCTGCATTGCTATAAGATCTCCTGTGACGGGTAACATTAGTTGTTTGATCTACATTTCTATGAAATGTCCTTCGAGGTAGGTTAATATTTACACGATCTTCACTGCTTTTAAGTCTGGTTTTGGTTGCTTGGTCTTCACGGCTATTAAGTCTTGTGCGAGAGGACACATTAGTTGCTCGGTTTTCATTGCTATTAAGTCTCATGTGAGGGGTAATATTAGTCGATAGGTCTTCATTCCTATCAAGCTTGGTGTTGGGGGTGATATTAGTTGCTTGCTCTTCAATCATATCAAATCCGGTGCGTGTGATATTAGTTGCTTGGATTTCACTGCTATTAAGTCCCTTGTGAGGGGTGATATTAGTTGCTCGGTCTTCATTCATATCAAGTCTGGTGTTGGGAGTGATATTAGTTGCTTGGTCTTCAATTATATAGAATCTGGTGTGAGGAGTGATATTAGTTGCTTGGTCTTCATTGCTACTCAATTTCGTGTCAAGGGTGATAATGGTTGATTGGTCTTCACTGCTTTTGAGTCTTGTTTGAGAGTTGGCAATGACTGCTTGATCTTCATTGCTACTCGGTCGTGTTTGAGGGATGACATTGGTTGCTTGATCTTCATTGCCGCTCAGTCTTGTTTGAGGTGTGACATTATCTGCTTGATCTTCATTGCCGCTCAGTCTTGCTTGAAAGGTGACTGCTTGATCTTCATTGCTATTAACTTTTTCTCTTCTTTCAAATCTCTCTACAAGAGAGCGTGTCCTTCCTCGTACAACTGCAACTGCAATATGGAAATTCTGAAAGAATGTCATCATCCAACAGTAAATTCTTTAAAACTACACAGCTAAAAGGCTATGACAAACCTCCATTGACAAATCTAACAGAGTTTGTTTCTTTGCTGCAATCAAGTGATTTATCACCTGAAAATGAAAAGAAAATTAATAAATATTCTTATAACACAAACTTCATATTAAAAACCATCAGAGATGATCCCAAATAAAGAGAATGGTCCATTAATGCAATAAATAACCACGTTTATTTCACACAGAGCAGGGAGAAAGAGATGATAAATTTTCAAGGGACAACCAAAAACAAGCCATATAGAACATAGCAAGACTTTTAACATCTGAAAAAATGAAATTCATGAGACATGATTTGAGAGGGTCTTAGGAGTGGAAGAATGCTATACTTAGCTTGGGTAGGCCATGGGCACAAGTGTCCCTCGGACGAACAAAAGATTAAGATCTGGTTTTTATCAAAATAGCGAGTGATGAGGAGTAGAGGCACACTTATATGGAGGATGATGGTGGACAGTCGAGAAACATCATCTAATTCCTGTGATGAAAACTAGATAATGCAAGAATAGTAACTGAAACAAAATAATTTGACAGGGTGCAGTTTAATAGCTATTACACATCAGTAAGAAGAAGTTGAAATTGAAATAACACAAAAATTTGCCAGAGCTTTAAGTAAATGCAGTCAGCAAGAGTGGGACAAGATTTTGATGAGTAAAATGAAGTTCAAGTGTGAATAATTCTCGTTAAACAAACAGGTAGGAAAAAAGTTTACTAAAAAATAGATAAAAAAAAAAAATTAAAGATAACTGAAATACAGACAAATAAGCAAAGATGACTGATTAGTAAACATATAACACAGTAATATATGAACCAAAAAACTTACTTTCTTCTTGTTTTGGAGGTTTCTGTGGAGATAAAATTTTCTCAATCTCCCCTGTAACACTCTTGATATGATGGTCCTTTTCTTCACAGGAATTTCTAGCTCCATCTGATGATACAAGCTGAGTTTTGACATTTGGATCCACAGAACTGTCTAATTCACTCTTTTTATTGTTAAAGCTTCCAAATTCAACGGCTGTTGACAGCCTTTCAGCATCATACTTGCTGTTTGATGGCCTCCGTACATGAGCTGGTTTGAGCAACATACCGGGTTTTGTCCTTGAAAAGGTTATAGATTCTCTTGCAGAAATAGAAGAATCTTTCCCAGTCGGACTCTCCTGAGGTACATTACTGGGGACAACAAAAGATTTATTAAGTGCTTCTCCATTAGATTTTTCTGGTACTCCTATTGCAGGTCTCTGCTTTGTTGGCAGATCACTGATTTCCTCAGAATTCAATGGGGGTACAACTTTAGGAGAGTTCATAGACCCGATTTTCTGTGAAGCAACAGGTTTTCCACCAGTAGCTTTACATGGAAGATGGAAAAGCACATTAGACTATGGAATAAAATGTATGTGGCAAAACAACTAGACACAATAAACTAATTATCTATCATATTCTCAAGAAACCAGTGTTTCTTTCTATGTAAAAGCAGACACTGTCCAATTTAATACATTAATGGCCAAGGACAACATTTCCTAAATATAAAAATTTTAAAAAGACATAAATCAGGGAAGCTTTGAGTTTTGCATGCCAAAATTCAGTTCAAGGTTGCAAATTGGTTCAGCTTCCTCCTCATTTCAGTGTAGCTTAAACAAAAATCCTCGGAAAGGCCAGCATTTATGCAGCCAAACCTAATCTAGAGGCAGGACCACACCAGCTTCAGGCCACAAGGGGTTGAAAATATCGATTAATGAAAGTCAAATGGTAAAAGTATGTTTCACTTTAATTAAATCGAGCCTCATTAAATATTAAATAATTTCAAAGCAGATTGAAGTTGATATTTGGCAGGCAGGTGTAATATGTTGGGCATAGCTCCAATTCACCTTTTATTTTCTTAGAATTAGTGTAGTAGGGAAGACAGGACCAAGCCAAAAAGTTAAAAAGAGCATTTTTTTCAGGTCGTAATTTGATAATAGTACGAATCCTGCTGGAAGATGTTCCTTAGAAATGGATCACTTGGCGAGTTGATGGGTTTTATACAGAAGAAAATATAGAAAGGAAATATCAAGGAAGACATTAAACAAGAAAATAGAATGAGAAAGAAGAAACTTACAATCTACGTATATAATCTTTATGTCTTTCGTCTCGCAATCAGGAGAGGTAGAGCGGAAACCTGAGGTTGTCCTCACACCACTTCCCACTTTCTCCAAAGAAGGACTTCTCGGGGGATCAAACTTGATCTCTGTGCAGACACTTTGCTCAGGTTCAGGTACACCAACTCTGTAAGGCTCAATATGCTGATAAAACAAAAATGAAAAGAGAAAAAAAAGGACTTGTATAGTAAATTTTGACTCAACAATCTGGAGAATGAAACAACAATGCAACGAGAACAAAAGGAAAAAGGAAAATACCGACACATCTGCTGCCCAAACTCCAACGCTATTTCGATAATATGAACAACCCAAAAGCTTTCCATCGCTAATGCAGAGATCACCAAGTGCTGACCATCCCACATTAACACTATCATGACAAATAACAGGCTCCCATGAATAGACCTACAGCTCATGAACATTTAACTCTGATGAAATGTTCTATTTCAAGTGGAATCTTCTGATGATGATTAACAACTGAAACAAGACAAACCTTCAGACTGTCATCAAAACCAGAAAACAGAGTCCTTCCATCAGGATGAAAGGTAATTGTGCAAACTCCTGTAGTCTGTGACAAATGAATATACTTCTTTTAAAATTTAATGAAAAATAAATTTAACTATTATCAATGACGAGATGAGATCATCATTTTACTCAAAAGAAAATGAATGAGACATAGAGAGATCTTTCTAATCCTAAAAAATAAAGTGAAAAAGGAAGGGCAATGGAGAAGGCTTTACGAGCATGACATTTTTTTAACAGAGAAATCTTAGGGATGACAGGTGAAAAAATACTTACTTGACAAATCATTATATCCTTAACGGGAAATAACTATCCAAAAATTTGGAGCCAAAATCTGCTAGACTGAAGATATTTATAAGCTCATCTATGTTTTTAGCGAAAATCAATTTTTTTTCAGAATAATTGTAAATAACGTACCAAATATGACAATATAACAAAACTAAATTTATATAATCTCTCATGATAAAGTTTTTAATTCAAGAAAACATAAGCAGATACCTCAGGTCTGGTAGATCCAATCAGTTCAAATGTCTCCAAATCCCAGAATTTCACGGTTCTGTCAGCTGAACCTGGAAAATGTTTTGCTGGTTAAAATAACTGAATAGTCCTGAAAGATCATTCTGATTCAGGGTAATTAGAAAGGGCACAGAATCAGAAACATGAAGGAATTAACTATAAGGCTGTCAATTTGCCATGCATTTATTTAAAAATAAGTCATCAAGTGTGGCTAATATAAGGCCCAAAATTGTTTTTATTTATTCAAATTCCAATTCTGATAAAATTACAATGTAATATAGGTAACAACAATCAACAGGACAACAACCTATCTCCACAAATATTGTGAACTTGAGTTTACAGGAGCCCTCCCATGCCACCCACCAAGAAAGAAAAGGAAAAAAGAAGATTAATAATAAGAAGAAATATTTAAATAGAACAGAGTGATCAAGCCTCAAGGTGACTGAAACATGGTAAATCTAGAACAAACGCGTTGTCTTCTTGGGTCTAGGAATGGAAACATAACTTTGGATGGACAACTACTAAGTGATACCAAGGAACCTTATGAACATATATACATGCAAAGGAACTCATGGGGAACCCTGCAGATATTCCATACTTACCCGTGGCCAGAAGAAACTCTAGGGGATGGAAGTCTATCGATCTGATATGCCCTTCGTGAAACTTAAAATCGTGCAAGAGTTTTCCAGCAGTAAGATCCCACACCTGGTCAACAGCGACAAGGACACATTGACAAATAAATTGAAAAGAAATTTTACTTCAAGCATAAAATATTGTTAGCCATTCATACCTTTACAACATTATCAAATCCACCAGAAAAACTACCCAACGACCATCAGGAGTGAATCTGATAGTACTAATCCCTCGCGTATGGCCCTTGTATGTGTGAATGCAGCCTTTCTTTCTGATATCCCAGATCCTTAAATTTGTGTCCATGGAACCAGACGCAAAGAACTCACCAAATGGATGGAATTCAACAGCAGTGCAATTGGACTTATGCCCTGTAAGCGTGCGAACCACTACACTTCAAGAAAAATAGAAATAGATTAGAAATTTAGAAGTTCAATAACAAATTACTGTTATGCTATTGCTACCTCATGCAGTATAATATGGACAGCTGGTGGATCTTGCAGAAAACATCAGTCTGGTATGGACTTTTTCGAGTCCCATTAGCATGTCAAAACCCCTATATTGATGACCTCGTGTTTACAATTTTGATAAGCGACCTCATCTTTATTATTTGTAACACACTCTGGTTCAAAATTCTACATCTCAAGTGTACTATTTGATGGGTCATACCGTCATAGACACAAAACAATCAACAGGTTCCTCGAACGAGAATTTGAAGCATTGACTAAACATGAAAAATGAATTGATTCATCAACTTACTCTTTGATTCTTCCAAATCCCACAGCTTTATCACACCAGTTGAAGCTCCAGCAAGCACTAAAACTTCCGCTGAATCAAAAGCCACCGATTCAACTGGACTTGAATGACCACACAGGCTCTGCATATTAACACAAGTAGAAACAATTAATTTGTCATACACAGTGGGTGGTTCCCAAAAAATTATGCTTATATGCAATCAACGTAATACTTTAAAATTAAACTAAAAATTAAAGGAAACTATTAAGTTTAATAATTCCATACATTTATACCACAAACTTATTCAGTTACAAACAATAATAAATCAACAAAGGAAAGCAAATCGCCAATTCTCCGTAGATTATTTTTTTTTTTTTAAAAAAAAAAAGAGAAAAGGGCTGACAACACAATATACATCTAAATTACATTTCAAATGCTAAATAACGAGAACTAGCAATAATTTCAAGATTGAAGTACAAGAAAAGTAGTCTATAAGAAGATAAGAAACTAACCATCAATGAATTGGGCTTTCCAATTGCCCAAAGATTCACTTTGTGATCATCTCCACCAGTGACAAGAAGCCTACACGCTTTCTTCCCAATACTTAGACAATTCACATTTGCTGAATGTGCCACAAATTCCTCTACATTGATTTCAGTCAAGAAAATACACATTTTCTATAACTTTATTTAATTTCATCTTATTGAACTTAGGATTTCCAAGTTTTCTTATGAGTCAAGCTCAGGACAAATATCATAAAGACTGAAACTTTTAACTTTCTTCACCTATTCCTCTATTTTCTTAGCTTCCAAACAGAGCACAAACAAATTCAGCAAAAAAAAAAAAAAAAAAGTTGCAGCTAGAATTGAACATAATTTTTTTTTTTGAATCATTGAAACCTCGTTGCCAAACCACAGGTTCCAAACTTAAACGGATACTGTCTCAGCCTGTTATAAGAAACGCGATTCGAACCAGAGACTCAAATTCAGATCCTGAGACTCCCTCATCAAGTCACGTCCATCGGGACATTTTGAATATCATATTCCTCACACTAAAACTATAAATCCAAGTCATAGTCACAAAAAAAGACCAATTTTTTTTTAACAGGAAGCTAAGAAAAATAATAGAATCAAAGAACAAATCCAAGCTCAGCATTCAAAAGTTAGAGGGAAAAATGAAGAAAAGGATACGGAGCTTGTATCCTCGCTTGGCCATTTCGAAAAACCAAAAACGATAATTTGAGTGTCGTTTTTGCGGAGTTGAAACAACGAAAATTGGAATTCAGCTTGGAGTGAGCTGGTGCTGGACCTGTAGCTGTAGCTTTTTCGAGATTCTAAAAAAAAATGAAATCCAGAGATTGAAATCCAGCTTGTTAAGGTAAGAATTGGATTCCCTCAGATTGTTTTTTCAACAAATTCAGATTTATCAACAGTTACAAAAATATGAAAAAAAAATTTGTTATTTTTATGCTTACAACGCGCGTAGTGTGATGTCTTTGTTTGTATGATATGAATGAATGAAACGACTTGAGAAAGAGAGAGAAACGACAGTAAGATTTCAGTCCACGAGATGATTTAAAATACAGAAAATGGGCAACAACTCAAAATCTTACCGTTTTCTCAAATATCAACCTAGTTTTCATTATTGTTACAAATACGTCCTCATCTTCTATTTAAATGACAAAGTTACCCCTATAATATTTAATTTTCACATCTAAAATCCAAAAGTTATCTCTTTACTTTTTTTTTTTTTAAGTTGGAAACCCCGAGTCAAATCACCTTATCCATATTTAAGTGTAACTAGTAAAATTTCCGATTGTCTCAAACTCTTATAAGAAATGCACCTCATAAACTCGAACGTAGGACTTGATAATCAAATTTTAAAACTTTTGCCACCAAAACATACCCCTATAATATTTAAATGACAAAGTGACCCTTATAATATTTAATTTTCACATCTAAAATCCAAAAGTCATCTCTTTACTTTTTTTTCGAACGTTGGAAACCCCAAGCTAAACCACTCAATCCGAATTTAAACGGAACTAGTAAAATTACTGATTGTCTCAAGTTATTGTAAAAAATATATCTTATAAACTCGAACGCAGGACTTGAAAATCAAGTTTTAAAACATTTACCACCAAACTACACATCTTAAGGACAAATCATCTCTTTACACTAAAGGGTATATAAATCATTAAGCATCTTTACTTATTTAGGGATACAAAGCATGACCCATGAAGTCTTTTTTGTATTATTAAATCCATAACATTATTTTAAAAAATGTGTGGCACTAACTTGTTAGTGACCAAAACATTAAATTAGCTCAAAAGAAGCATGTTTAATAATTCAAAGTCCCTAACATTTCTCTTAATACGATCTAAACATAAATGATACACTTATTATTCGTAATAAAGTGTAAGTGCAAGCGCCATATAGCAGTCTTATTTATCATAACATGAATATGATTGTCGCGATATTAGTAGACCCGGCCACAGTTTCGATTAGGAACCAAAATCGAACCGTAATTGAATTAGATGGAATCATAATGTTACAATTACATCCAGTTCCAAAATCTATTTCAGTTCGGTTACGGTTCCACATAGTGTGGAACCGTAACCTTAAGGTCCGGTTCGGTTCAGAATCGGACCGGAACTAATTTTTTTTCCAAAAATTGAGGACTAAATCGGAATCAAAATGGTTTTTTCTAGTTCGATCCAGTTCTACAGTTTCAACAAAATTGGAATCATAAACCGTTTGGTTCGGCTCCAAACCGGTGGCCGGGCGGGTCTAGATATTGTGTATTTTTTCGTGGGGAAGGCCTGTTTTTTTTCCTTTTTTTGTGGAGGTGGGGTTAATGGGATGATAGAAATATGAGGCAAGGGGAATGTCTCAGCTGAAAATAATAATAATAATAATACTAATAAGACCCCCACTTCAAAAAAAGACATGTAATATTCCCTGAAGAAACATGTGGCCATTACTACTCTAGCATAAGAGCCTCTTTTTTAAATAACAAAATCCAACCAATTTGATAGGATTATATTTAAATGCTTTTTGGATGTCCAAATCAAAATTTAATGCTTTAATGTCATAAATGCTACTTTCTCAAAATTTATTTACAAAATGCTTTTGCTCATCTTGCAATAAACAAAACATACATTTTTTTTTTTTTGTTCTGTCTTGAAATTTTCTCATAATTTCTTTATAACCCAATCAATTTTTTATGTGGCAGATTGTAGCTTTACCCCATAATGATTATGTCATTTACTATTTTTTTCTCCGTTGTTTTTAGTTTTTACAATATTCTAATTGGAGATGGTAATTTTTCAGTGTGAATCTAGATTTTGCCTTTTTATTTTTTGAAAATATTAGAAAGCTCGGCTTCAACGAAATAAGTAAAATATTAATTATGTTGATTGTGTGTTTTCAGGCGCTACAACATTTAAGACAGCACGACAATGACAAAAGGGTAAATTCTCTGTCTGGTTGAGATCATGTAGCCGACCCGACCACAACATGAGAAGACCGACCACTTTGGTTCAGATGACCGAGCACTATAGAGGTCGGCAGGAACGCTCTCAGCATAAAAGATTGTCATGGCCGACCCCATTAAGACCGACCAGACAACGGGCCATGTTCAAGACAACAGCACCCCATTCTTATGGATAAGATAAGAAAGATATCATACTCTCGCAAGGAGAAGGAGTCAGAATCCAAAAGGGAATACGGAAGAAGAAGGCAGCAGTACCGGATCAGGAAACCCTACAAGAAGAGAAGATTGAGTCCAAATAGGATTTCTTATGCAAATAGGAGTCTGATTTCTGTATTATTATAAATAGGAGGGTAGAGCATGTGTAAAAGACATCTGAAAATCATCACAAGAGTGAGGGATTAGAATCATAAAGCTCCGATTTGTAAAAGCAAAGAAGAGACCCGAGGAGTGTATTTGAGTAATAAAAAAGCATCACCCTGTTCTTGTCCGTGGACGTAGGTCGGATCCCAAAATCCACCGAACCACGTTAAATCACGCGTATTTTCTTGTTTTCCGCTAAGTTTGTTTTTGGTTTCCCGCATAACCAAACAAATTCACAGTTGGAGGAGGATTCCCTCGGAGGTAATATTCATGTATTACCCTGAGACCAAAATCCACCGTCAACAGTTGGCGCCGTCTGTGGGGAACTTCACAAAAAACAGTTCACGTGATAAGACAAATGGCGGAGGACGGAAATCACCAACCAGGAGGTCCGGCAATGGACTGGATGAAAAAATGGAAGATGGCATGAGGTCTATGATGGATCGACTAGAAAGAATGGAAGGAGCAAACAACGAGAAAACTGAAACCGAGACCGGACACAAAGGAGGAAAGAGAGGGAAAGATGAAAAGAGTAGTAGATGTAAGCGAAAACGAGGACCCAGAGAAAGAGAGGACCCTATGGGATAAGATCTGAAGTGGCAGGGAGAGAGCCACGATCAGAAGACACATGGGAAGAAGAAGAGGAGGAACAATCACCCGACCCCTCCTCCGACAGATTTTACAGCTCCGAGAGAGAAGATAGAAAGTACAACGAAGACGTACAGGAGACCCCCGGGTTTAAAGAGCGCCACGCTGGGAACGACAGGCGAACAGAATGACACAGAAGGCGACACAGGGGCACAACCCGTGAAATAAAGTCTTGGTTAAGAAAAGAGATGACCAGATGGGAAGAAGGCCTCAAGACCGGCGCGGGAGACACCCGAGGCGAGGAAGAGGGGTCTCCCCTTACGGAAGAGATAAGGTCAGCACGGTTCCCGAAGCGATTCAACATGCCGACCATGGCACCATACAAAGGCCACTCCGACCCAAAATCCCACATCGAAAACTTTATCCTCCTGATGGAAGTACAGGGAGTAACGGGCGACGCCATATGCAAAGTATTTCCCTTAACTTTAGGTGGGCCCGCCATCCTATGGTATAGAAGTCTGGCCCCAGGGAGCATTCAAAGCTTCTCCCAACTTAAGAAGTCGTTTATCCGGCACTTCAAAGGAGCCTGCACCCCTAAAAAAACAATAGGAGAACTAAGGCTCATGAAACAAGGAGACGACGAAACACTGAAAAGCTTCATTGAAAGGTATCACAACACTGTACTCGAAGTCGGAGGGTACGAATCCCAAGAAGCCCTGGAAAGTCTGAAAGGGGCCCTAAGAGTCGGGAAACTATGGACCCACCTGAGGATCCATGAGACACCAGACTACGCTACCGCACTGGAGATAGCCAGGAAGTACGTCCTACTAGAAAGCGAGGAAAAAGTATCCCGGAGGGGGGCAACCGCCAGAGAAAGGGTGACAAGGAGGGAAGACCACCGGCGACCGGAAAGAGAATTCCGAAAGTTCAATCCAAGACCCAAAGAGTTCAAGCCAATGGCACAAAAGGATCAAGGAAAAGGGCCCACAACTCAAGTAAACCACGTGGTCCGAGAGGAAGCGTATATTCCCCTAAGCAAGCCGCCAGGAGAAATCATCATGGAGATACGGGAGAAAGGCCTCTTAATAGAGCCCGACCTCAGGAGGTTTCCCCCAGACAGAAAAAACAAAAGATCCTACTGCCTGCACCACAATCTAAAAGGGCACAAAACCGATGAATGCAAGGACCTGCGGGAACAAATGGAGGACCTGGCCCGGAACGGGTACCTGAACAATTACATCGACCACAAGATCATGGCCGCCAGACAAAGGTCAAGGAATCGAGAGGTGAACGTCATCGCAGGAGGGGCAACGCTGGCCGGGGACTCTAACCGATCGAGAAAGAATTACAGCCGAGCACAGGGGACAGAGGTGCTGAAAACAGAAAAAATCTCAAACCTACGAGGAAATCGGTCGACACCCATTATGTTCACCGATGAAGACGCCCAGGGGGTAAGTTCCCCCCATGACGACGCACTAATAATCAAAGCAACAATCGGCGGCACAGAAGTGGACAGAATCTTGGTGGACCCCGGGAGCGCAGTAGACATAATTTCCAAAGAAACTTTGGAGAGCCTGGGGGTAGAATACACAGCTCTAACCGAGGACATCACCCCCTGTACGGTTTCGGGGGTTCAACGGTCGTCCCGCTGGGAAGAATTCAACTAGCAATGACGATCGGAGCCGCCCCCAAAACCCGAACAATCATGATAAACTTCACTGTAGTAGACTGCATGAGCAGTTATCAAGTCATTATCGGCCGTGCCCTTCATGATGAAAACCAAGGCCGCAATGTCCTGTTATTACTTGAAATTGAAGTTCCCCACACGGGAAGGGATCAGGATCATATGCGGAAGCCAGAAGATAGCCCGCAGCTGTTTTGCCACTTACTCGCGAGAGACCCTCTGCGTGGAAAGAGGCCCCAAGAAGAGACAGAGAGACGAGGACGACAAGAACACGAGGAAAGACCCTGCTCCTCGGCCCGATAAAGCTGCGCGGCTCGGAGCAGCAAGCGAAGAATTAGAAGAAGTAAAGCTATTCGGGCCAAAGAAAAGCATAAGAATATGGGGAAGTCTAGACGAGGCCCTAAGAAAAGACTTGTTGGAATGTCTACAAGAGTACCCCGACGTCTTTGCATGGGGACACGATGACATGCCCGGAATCGACCCAAAATTCGTAAGCCATCGCTTAGCAGTGAACCCATTACACAAACCAGTAAAACAGAAGAGGAGAATATTCAACCAGGAGCGGTGCGGAGAGCAATAGCAACCGAGGTGGAAAAATTGCTGAAAGCCGGTTTCATCCGGGAAGTAAAATACCCAGAATGGGTGTCCAACGTAGTATTGGTGAAAAAATCTAACGGAAAGTGGAGAATGTGCGTAGAATTCACCGACCTCAACAAAGCATGTCCAAAAGACAGCTTTCCCCTCCCAATATAGACCAACTGGTAGACACAACAGCCTGCCAAGGGCTACTAAGCTTCATGGACGCTTTCTCGGGATACAATCAAGTTAAGATGCACCCTGCGGACGAGGAAAAGACCACCTTTATCACTGACCAAGGGCTGTACTGTTATAAAGTAATGCCTTTCGGATTGAAGAATGCAGGGGCGACTTTCCAGAGACTGGTGAACAAAATCTTCAAACCGCTCATCGGCACAACCATGCTGGTATATGTCGACGACATGATAACAATGTCCGAAGAACCAAGAGACCATGTGGCCGACCTGAAGAAAACTTTCGAACTCCTGAGGAAACACAGTTTAAAGCTCAATCCAGAGAAGTGTGCATTCGGGGTAGCCTCAGGAAAATTTCTGGGCTACATGGTGAGTTCACGAGGCATTGAAGCGAACCCGCAAAAGATACAAGCCGTGCTAGACCTGAAATCACCCCGGACAGTTAAGGAAGTACAAAGCCTTACAGGAAGAATCGCCGCACTCAACCGATTCATCTCGCGAGCAACCGACAAGTGCCATCCTTTCTTCAAAGTCATCAAAAAAGCTAAAAAAGGGGTCGACTGGACACCTGAGTGCGAAGAAGCCTTCCAGCACCTAAAACAATACCTGGCACAGCCCCCTCTCCTAGCCAAACCCCTCCCAGGGGAGACACTGTATCTATACCTGGCCGTCTCAAAACACGCAGTAAGCTCGGCACTGGTACAAGAGACCGACCATGTCCAGAAACCGGTTTACTACGTCAGTAAAGCCCTGTTGGACGCAGAAACTCGATACCCCATGCACGAACTCATTGCCCTATCCCTGATCACTGCGACACGGAAGTTACGACCCTACTTTCAAGCCCATCCTATCAAGGTATACACGGATTATCTCCTGAGACAAATCTTGCAGAAACCAGAGGCCTCAGGGAGACTGATGAAGTGGTCAGTAGAAATAAGCGAGCACGACATCTCCTACCTCCCAAGAACAGCAATAAAAGGGCAGGCCTTAGCGGACATCATAGCAGAACTCACGGAGCCACATGTCTTGGCCGTGGAAGAAGACATGTGGGAAATGTCTGTAGACGGATCCGCGAGTTCGCACGGCTACGGAGCAGGGGTAGCACTAAAAAGTGAAAAGGGAGAAGAAATACTGCTCGCCCTCAAATTCGCCTTCAAAACTACAAACAATGAAGCAGAGTACGAGGCAATACTGGCCAGACTAAGGCTATGTACGGTAGTAGGGGTCCACAACGTAGTGATCATGAGTGATTCTCAGCTAGCAATACAACAGCTGAAAGGGGACTTTCAAGCCAGAGAACCAGCCATGGTAGCTTACCTGGCCGAAGTAAAGAAATGGGTGGAGAAAGTGGGAAACGTACTCTTCGAACAGGTCGGACGAGAAGACAACTGCGAAGCAGACTCCCTAGCCCGACTCGCCTCTTCAATGAGGATAGAAAACCCCAGGGTAATCCCTCTTATATACCTCCGAGAAAGAAGCATATGGGAGACAGAGGTGGATGTACTAGAAGAATAAGGCAAAGATTCATGAATGCAGCCGATCAGGAGATATCTGGAAACAGGAGAAACCCCTAAAAATAAAAAGGAGGCCAGGAAGCTGAAGTTCAAGAGCACCAAGTTTTCCCTGATTGAAGGAGTACTCTACCGGAGAGGATACACCGTACCCCTCCTAAGATGCTTAGCACCAGAAGAAGCAGACTACGTGCTCAGGGAGATTCACGCAGGCATCTGCGGAAGCCACGCCGGGGGAAGATCAATCGCCTTCAAAGCCTTGAGGCAAGGGTTTTACTGGCCAACCATGCATCAGGATGGCGTGAAGATAGCACGGAAATGCGAAGGTTGCCAGAAAAATGCCAACCTCTACCATCAGCCGGCAGAGCAGCTGACCACCATATCCAGCCCCTGGCCCTTCACACAGTGGGGGCTAGACATCATAGGGCCAATGCCGAAAGGGCGAGGCCAGACAAATATGCAATCGTGGCCATAGACTACTTTACCAAATGGGTAGAGGCAGAGCATTTGTCCACCATCTCGGAAAAGAAGGCCACAGAGTTCCTGAAAAGAAATATAATCTGTCGATTCGGAATCCCCAAGCAATTATCACTGACAACGGAAAGCAATTCGACAGCAGGGGATTCAGGAAACTTTGTGAAGACCTCCAGATAACTTTGAAATTCGCGTCGCCAGCCCATCCCAAGTCAAACGGGCAGGTTGAAGCCACCAATAAAACCATCAAGTCAAACCTGAAAGTTCGACTCGAATCAAGCAAAAGCCTATGGGTCGAGGAGCTACCGGAAGTACTGTGGGCACACCGGACGACCTTCAAGGATTCAACCGGAGAGACACCCTTCTCCATATCATACGGATGTGAGGCCGTCATCCCAGCAGAGATCGGAATATCAACCCACATGGTCCGCCACTTTGAGAACGAGCGGAACGAAGGACTTATCAAGAACCACCTCGACCTGATCGAAGAAAGAAGAGAACAGTCAGCAGTAAGAACAGCAATCTACCAACAGAGAATGGCCCGCTTCTACAATAGAAGAGTTCGGACCCGCTCCTTTCTAACAGGCGATCTAGTGCTAAGAAAAGTGACTCTGAACACCCGACGACCAGAAGAAGGGTCGTTAGGTGCCAAGTGGGAAGGACCCTACAAAATCACCGAGGTAGTAAGACCATGGGCCTACATCCTAGAACATCTGGACGGCACGAGGTTGAAGAAACCATGGAACGCCGAAATGTTAAGAAAGTACTTCCCGTAAAAATCAACTTTCCTTTCTTCTATTTTCTTTTTTGCAGAAACCGGGCAAAACAACGAATCGGAACAACTGTTGTAAAGAGGGCAGCACGCCCCCAAGCATGAATAAAAATTCATTTTCTGGCAAAATCCTTTGAAAGCGAAAGCAAACACCACCGGGACTATCCAAAAAAAAAAAAAAAAAAAATTCGGCTCGGGGCTGGATTTCGTTCCGCCGAGGACACTGAGATAAACAGCTCGGGGTCGGGCGATGTCCCACCGAGTCTGCTCTTTGGACTGGGGACGTAACATTCCCCCAGGACCAAGCAATTTTTACAGCTCGGGGTCGGGCGATGTCCCACCGAGTCTGCTCTTTGGACTGGGGACGTAACATTCCCCCAGGACCAAGCGATTCTTACAGCTCGGGGTCGGGCGATGTCCCACCGAGTTTGCTATTTGGACTGGGGACGTAACATTCCCCCAGACCAAGTGATTCTTACAGCTCGGGGTCGGGCGATGTCCCACCGAGTCTGCTCTTTGGACTGGGGACGTAACATTCCCCCAGGACCAAGTGATTCTTACAGCTCGGGGTCGGGCGATGTCCCACCGAGTCTGCTCTTTGGACTGGGGACGTAACATTCCCCCAGGACCAAGTGATTCTTACAGCTCGAGGTCGGGCGATGTCCCACCGAGTCTGCTCTTTGGACTGGGGACGGAACAAATTCCCAGGACCAAGGACCAGACGATTCTTACAGCTCGGGGTCGGGCGATGTCCCACCGAGTCTGCTCTTTGGACTGGGGACGTACATTCCCCCAGGACCAAGTGATTCTTACAGCTCGGGGTCGGGCGATGTCCCCCGAGTCTGCTCTTTGGACTGGGGACGTAACATTCCCCCAGGACCAAGTGGTTCTTACAGCTCGGGGTCGGGCGATGTCCACCGAGTCTGCTCCTTGGACTGGGGACGTAACATTCCCCCAGGACCAAGCGATTCTTACAGCTTGGGGTCGGGCGACGTCCCACCGAGTCTGCTCTTTGGACTGGGGACGTAACATTCCCCCATGACCAAGTGATTCTTACAGCTCGGGGTCGGGCGATGTCCCACTGAGTCTGTCTTTGGACTGGGGACGTAACATTCCCCCAGGACCAAGTGATTCTTACAGCTCGGGGTCGGGTTACGTCCCACCGAGTCAAGCTCCTTTGGTTTGGGGAGGTAAACATTCCCCCAGAGCCAAGTAGACCTCACTCAACTCGGGTCGGGACACGAGTCAACCCTTTGGACTGGGGACATAACATTCCCCCAGGTCCCAAAATTCCTTTGTCAGCATGGGGCCCGGTTATACCCCCTCCGCCTCATGTTAAAACCCGAAAGGCCCCGGAAGATTCAGGCGAGCAAAAAGGCATAAAAAAAAGGAGAAAAGATATGCATACACATATATGCCTGAATGTACATGAGTCAAGACAATTACGACATTGTGATATTATTACAAAAAAAAAGATTGTGATGTTATTACAAAAAAGTGTACATAGGGCCTCGGAAGGGTTACCCTTTTCATTCAGCCCGCACAGGGGCATGAATTTCTTCCTCAACTAGTTCGGGTGGCGGAGAAGCGGCTCGGCATCAGGGACTATGGCTTCAACCTCGACAGCAGAATAGACCTCTACTTCAGGAACGGGAGGATGGATCTCAGGGCAGTCCTCGCCGGCGGCCGGAGCCTCAGGACGTTCTTTGTAAGAAGTCTCGGAAGCCCGAACAACCGAAATAGGGGCGGGATCCATCGCCTCCTCAGGTAGGGAAGGGAGCCACTTCCGAAACTCCTCCTCGGAGATATCCCCCTTGCAATAACTGATGGCCGCACGGATGGGGTCCATGTTCAGACTTGGCAGCACCATCGGAATTAAATCAGCACAATCACCAACTCCCTCAAGGCGGATAGCCTCCCTCTCGGCCTCAAGCTCACTCTCCCTTTTCTCAAGCTCACTCTCCCTCTTCTCAAGCTCACTCTCCCTCTTCTCAAGCTCAATCTCTCTCTCCTCGAGATCAACCTCTCTCTCCTCAAGCTCGGTCTTCTTCCTCTCAAGACTATCTCGGGCCCGTGCAACCTCCTCGTCTTTGTTCTTCAACTTGGCCTCAGCACTTGCTACCTTCCCCTTCAGAACGCCAATCTCAGATTGGGCAACCTTCAAGTCCTCCCTGGCATTATCAGCAAGCTTTCTTTCCAGCACAGCAGCAGCTTTAAGAGCCTTATTCGTCTTGAAGTTCTCAATGGCAGTCGACTCAAGGTTCTCTATCACCCCCTCCCGGTCGGCCAACTTAGCCTCCACTTCCGTAAGGCGGTTCTGAAGTCTCTGGGCCTGACCACCCTCGGACAACAAAGTCAGAAGAAGACCCTTATTCTTGGCCATGATGTAGTTGGCCTGCACACAAAAAAAAGGAGAAATGAGTCAATACATAAAATAAAAAGAACCAAGACCCGAAAACCGAAAAGAGAAGTGAAAATACATTCGCCATCTGAGAACTCATCTCAGTCACAACACCTTCGGGAGATACATCCTCATACCTTGAAACCTCCCCCGGGGGAATCACCTCGACCAACTCATTGAAAGCCGGCACTAAGTGTGAGGTAGCCTCCCGGATGTTTTCTCCCAAGTCATCCACCCCGAGGACCACAGGGCCCTTCCGTTTTCTGGAGGAGCCTTCAGAGGACTTCCTCCCCCGGCGAGCGTCTTTCTTCTTGCCCGGGACAGGTTCTTCCTCTCCTCTTGGACCAGCTCGGTCTCCTCGGCCCCAAATTGACGCCTCATCTTCCTAAGAGGCTTTGGCGGACTGGTAAGACGAGCGGACCCCGATGATTGTGCACCAGGAGAAGAGAGACTCCGAGCACACTGAACATCTCCTTGAGACGCCCGCTCAGCCCCAGCAGTATCAGGCTGTGCCCGGGAAGTTCCAACATCAGCACGGCCGGCTTTCTTCATGGTACCGGCCAACTTCTCAAGAAACTTAGGCCTCTTCGACATTCCTACAAAAAAAAAAGAGAAATCAGGGACCGAGCATATAACAAAGATATCAAACATGATGAAGCAAACAGGGAAGATCATCAAAACAGCCACCAGACACCTACCTATCCGACCAGAGACTTCCGGAGGGACGGTCTGGATGAGGCCTGACTCAACAAAGGCCGCATCATTGACCAACTTCCTCCAGGGGGCAGCATATCTCCGAGCCCAATGTACCCGCCTCCGAACCTGACGAGAAACCTTTGGAGCATCTCGCCAACAAGCTGGGAGAAACCAGAGAAGTCAGAAACCTAAGAAACTAAGAACAGGAATAAAGAAAGAAAAAATGGGTATTAAAACTCCTAACATCCAGCTCTAAAAATGTCCGGAACCGAGACGTCCTCCTCAAACGATCTCAGGACCCGACCCCAGTCCCCAGTAGCCCAGAACCAAAGGTCTTTGAAGTTCTTGTTGGAGTCGGGGAGCTTCTGGACAAGGTTGGACGAGCTATCGTAAGCAGAGAGGTAATACCAACCGTAGTGAGTCTTTGGGTTAGACTTCAAACGGTATAACCTCTTCACCTCTTCCAAGCAAGGTACACCTAAACCTGCCCGATGCCAGACCACATATATGCCGGCCAGAATCCTCCAGCTATTCAAGCTCAATTGGCAAGGGGCAAGCTCCATCTCGGCCAGCATCCAAGCGAAATAACGTTGCATCGGCAGCGGCAGCCCACATTCAAAAAAGATAGGAAGAAGCGCCACCGAGCCCTCATCGGGCTGACTAGCACGATCCATCGGGCCTGGAACTTCAAGGGCTATATCTATCGGGATGTCGTATCGTTGCCGCAACAGCGCAAGATCATCCTCAGTTATTTTGGAGGGACGATTCATATCCAGAGCCGACGACCCGAGTTCACCAGGCTCCGGGTCCTTCCGAGGAACCCTCTGATGGTAGGAGTCTTGTTCAATCTCAGAAGGAGTTGGGGTAGTATCAAGGTCTTCTACGCTAGGTGCCCCCGAGCCCGAGGAGAGCTCCTCAGCAGGGGGAGCCGAGACATTAACAAACTTTTCAGGGGAGGAATTGCCGTCAGACATCCCTGACACCCACAAGAAAAACAGAGAAGGAAGGGAAAGTCAGTCTACGACTAAAAGAGACTACCCATGGTTTCCATGTTAGACTAAAGCAGGTGGTCTCTAAAAAGTGCCCTAAAGCGGAACCCAGCAAACCATAAATCTTTTCCTAGCAAACACAAGATTCATAAAAACGAAAGAGGCAGAAGTCGTTCAGAAGACTTACTTAGGCAGAGGGTTGTTCAGTGCGGGTGTGCCCGTCCCTTATGTTCGCAGCACAGAAGAAGAAAAAGACCACAGTTGAAATCCGAGGACGCTAAAGAGAAGCGAGTCAACAGGAATGTTTCCAGAAGAGAAGAAGAAATTGCCGAAAAAGAATGAACAGTGAAGGCCTCGTCCTCTTATAGTCATGGCAAAGGCGCTCGTGACCATTGGATCTAAAGGAAGAGCCTGGATGAACGCCAAGTGTCGGCTACAAAAGGGGCCTCCCAAGTTCAAACAGACGGCTGAGATCAGCCCACTGTGAAAATGCCTCTACGCGGTCGATTCGTCCCCTCTTTTGGCGGGAACCCGGCGGATGTTTGACAAGTGTCGAACATTAGAAGAAACCCTAAAGTTGATTTGATAGGCATTTAAGAAGACATGACGGTTGTACGTCTCAAGGAAAGATGTTTGAAACGGCAAGAAAATTCTTTTTTTGCATCCTGGGACGACTACCAGCGAAGACAATCAGCACACCCTCTTCATATAGTTCCCGGTACCAACTCACATACTCGTTGGAACCGAGAACTAGGGGACATATGTTGATGGTGTTTTCAGGCGCTACAACATTTAAGACAGCACGACAAGGACAAAAGGGTAAATTCTCTGTCTGGTTGAGATCATGTAGCCGACCCGACCACAACATGAGAAGACCGACCACTTTGGTTCAGATGACCGAGCACTATAGAGGTCGGCAGGAACGCTCTCAGCATAAAAGATTGTCATGGCCGACCCCATTAAGACCGACCAGACAACGGGCCATGTTCAAGACAACATCACCCCATTCTTATGGATAAGATAAGAAAGATATCCTACTCTCGCAAGGAGAAGGAGTCAGAATCCAAAAGGGAATACGGAAAGAAGGCAGTACCGGATCAGGAAACCCTACAAGAAGAGAAGATTGAGTCCAAATAGGATTTCTTATGCAAATAGGAGTCTGATTTCTGTATTATTATAAATAGGAGTGTAGAGCATGTGTAAAACATCTGAAAATCATCACAAGAGTGGGAGATTAGAATCATAAAGCTCCGATTTGTAAAAGCAAAGAAGAGACCCGAGGAGTGTATTTGAGTAATAAAAAAGCACCACCCTGTTCTTGTCCGTGGACGTAGGTCGGATCCCAAAATCCACCGAACCACGTTAAATCACCTTGTCTGATTGGCGTATTTTCTTGTTTTCCGCTAAGTTTGTTTTTGGTTTCCCGCATAACCAAACAAATTCACAGTTGGAGGAGGATTCCCTCGGAGGTATATTCATGTATTACCCTGAGACCAAAATCCACCGTCAACAAATTATCTTAAATTTTTATAAGAAATACATCACAGACTCGAACTCAATAGAAAAAATGAAATATTAGAATAGCACTGGTGGATGTAGGGAATCTGATAGTGGGTAATTTCCCAATTTTTTTATTATTTTTTATGAACATATCATTACTCAAAAACATTTGTTGGCGTGTGTTAATTGCCTATAGTATCAAAATGAATTTGAGTGATGTTTTTTAATGTTTTTTGATAACTACGTATTGAGGGAAAAATTTAGCATGTTTTAGATATTATGTTTTTATTATATAAATGTTATCACGTTAAATCTTATAAAAATATTTTTTTTATTTAAATTAAATTTAAAATTTAAAAATACAGTCAAAGAGATATTTGTCCTTCATTTGCCTTGATTTTTTAAGGAGAAATTTATAATAATGATTAATAGTCAAATAAAAATGTTTTGAGAGCAAATTAAATGTTTCTTAAACAAGTAAAAATGTCAATCTCTCTTTTTAATGCAAACCGACAAAAGTTCAGAAGTAGAGGACAAGAGTCGTATGGGAATCCAAAGAAGCATATTTTCATACTAGAAATCTATATTTTTATTGTTCATGTGGTGTTATAATATTTTTTTTTTAAATCTTTGGAAAATTCGTCGTTAAATTATTATTTTTTCGATTTAAGTGAAACATATCAAATCTCCAACTATCCCAGACTCTTATAGAAAAATACTCCATAAATTCGAACTTATAACCCGAAAGTCGGATTTTGAGCTATATCTCATAGCACAATAATTCAAAAATGAAACACAGGAGGCATTTATACAAAAAGTATTTGACTGTCGGTGAGCCATCCGACAAATAATACTTGGTATAATGGCAAGGCAACCCCTAAACCGCAAGAATTTGTGTCTCTAACTTTATATTCTTTCTCAAACTTTCAACTTACTAAATTAATATTTCTTTGCTTTACTTGATTCTTCCTCCATTTTGACAAAATGGCCAAAACAAGCTGGCCCAATTCAAGAAAAGATAAAATAATTAGTGGCATCACATGCAAATCATACATAATTACATTAGCAATCAATATTCACATGAAAAAAAAAAAGGATTTAACAATTACATTGCCACCTCCTTGCTAAAAAAGGATGGCCAAATGATCAGGTGGTGATGCTCAAGACAAATTTGTGGCTAAGTTATCTCTCAAAGATGGTGAAAGATCCCGACTTAAGTGATGCATTTTACAAAATTACATTTTTAGATGGGTTTTGTTAATGTATTCCTGGTACCTATATCAGGATATTAAAGTTGAAATCTGAATCATAAAGTTGAAATCTGAATTAAATTCAATGCTTACATTTCAAATTTAATAGCCTTCATTCAAGTTCTCGATCGATATGGATATCGGGGATATTGTAGATATGCTACTAATCAAACCAAACTGATTTACAGATCTAAGCTGTAATACCCCGCCAAATGCAAGATGCTACCGGCAGGAGACATGATTAACCCATATCCATAAACCTCCAAATTTACAGAAAATCGGGCATGATGTTTCCTAAAACTGGACATCCTGGATCATAGTCCAGCACCACAAAGACTGAATAGCTATCAAACCTACAAATAGGACCTCCGGTCCGAATTCAAACAACACAATTCTCATCAATTTACATGGGTTCCGTGCCTAAATCAAAACATTCAACCTGACACTTAAAATTGCACACATATAATGGTGTGTTTTGATTAATACAAATAATATATAATGTCATAATTTACTAATAAGACTCTTCCCAAGACTCCAGTTTGGGTGACTGCAGTTTGAGTAATCTATCATCTCGAGCAAGATATCTGAGCCAAAGTGAATGATTAATCAGGTTGCCCACCTGTAAAACTAACAACGTTGGTGGCGTGAGTTATAGAAACCCAGTAAGTAACCACACTCAGTACAACGAACAAGATTGAAACTTTATATACAATATGTATGAACATAGCTAAATATTTACAGTTACTTATTAGAACACATTTAACTCGTACTGTTCTTTTTACTTCGGGAAACATGGGTTCATGAGACGTACCTGAAGTGAATCAAAAGAAACTTACACGCATACCTCCTCGAACATTAAAACTTCACATTACATATAATCCAAAGTACATTACTTATGTAGGCTTCCAAATTCTCTATATTACGAACATGTCATAATCGTTGAAAGTACAATGTATCACATATACTCCGTCAACCAGAATTTCATGTGATTGACTTTAAGCTTTTCTTTCCGAATACACAAGACATGTCTATGTTACTGTTAATGGAATATTTTTGCGTAGCAAAAATAGCCACTAGAAATGCCTAAAGCTAGGTGTCTACGATTGCCCAAATCTGGCCTAACCCAATATTATCAATCTTACATGTCCATTATCCTTACAACTTATCACTATTATGCTATTATCATGCACTTATATGATTTTCACTTAGACAAAGTTAACATTCAGCTTTAATATAATTAGAGATGGCAGAAAAGTCTGGCCCCGGTCCTGGATAAAAAAAATCTCGGGCTGGACCCGAGCTTTAGAAGCCCGAGTCGGGCTTAACATATTAAGCACGTGTGATGAGCGAAAAATATATCAATATTTACCGTCCCTTTTACCTAATATTTTGTTTAGTTTCCCGGGTTTGATGAACGTTTTGATGTGTTTTATGTGTTTTTTGCAGATAAAAGTATTGGGATTTAATGGAATCAACTCGGGGCTAAAAGGATGAAATTCAGAGCAAAAAATGGCGAAAACGGAAATTTACTATACGCTTCACGAAGTGGAGTCCTAAATTCTAGTTTTGCGCAAGTTTGGTATTGTGGCCATAACTATTTCATCTGATATCCGATTGAGCTGATTCAAGTGCCAGATTAAAGAAGACACAAATATCTACAACTTTTAAGATTTAAATATTTTCTAATTCTGAAGTTTGGAAGGCCGAAATGGATGAATAGTCTAGTGTATGTTGTGTAATTACTATAGTCATTTTCAAAATATAAAATAAAATAAAAAAGTAAAAATTGTCAAAGGATTTGGTGTCATGTTTGATGTCATGTTTGGTGCCATGTTTGGTGGAGCAATTGGTGGAGAAATTGGTGGGAGCCTTTAGATTTTCCTATAAATACCAAACTAAACTTTGTTATTTTTTCATGCTTTCTTTGGAGGAATTTCTCCATGTAAACCTAAAGGAAAATGTCTTGTGTATTACTTTAAGTTTTCTTGTATTTTATTTTTATCTAATTAATAAAATTTTGTGTGTGTTCATTTACAGCATGAGCATGTAATCTTATTCTGCTGGGGTGAAAATGTAAGACTTTTAATATAATAAATTAGATTAATCTCCCTTATTTTAATTAAAATTTGGATTAATTAGTTTCCGCTTATATGGCCGGTTTATGTGACAACCTTATTTATCGCCTATATGGCTGGTTTTACATTATTGGACTTAGTTTCCGCCTATATGGTCGGTTTATGTGCTAACCTTGTTACCGCGCTTATAGTCGGTTTATATGATTTTGTTACCGTCTATATGGTTGGTTGGACTTTGGCCAAATGATATTACCTACCGCCTATATGGTCGGTTTAAATATAATTAATCGGTAAATATTGACAATAAGAGAGATTTCTACTTTGAAATATTAAAAGTGGATCCTCTAACCCCATCATTTTCTTTTATTGTACTTTTACATTTTTAATTTCCAACATTTACTTTATTAATTTCCAGCATTAACTCTATGTCTTTTATTTTATTTAAGCTTTTATTAGCCTTAGATATGTGTCGTAACTAAGTCCGTTATCTGGGGTTGTGATGAATTCCAATATCACTGGGTTATAAGTGTTGGGTTTTTTAGGTCAAACCAAGATCTATTAAGCAATGAAATGTGAGAATACAACAAAGTAAAGTAGAGAAAATACTCACTTTGATCGGCTAAGTGGATGCGTTGAACAACAAAATTTTTCTCCTTGATGTATTTGGCCAAGCCCTCCATTTTGTTTATCTTCAAGCTCCAAGCTTTGAATGTTGATTCCAAGCTCAAGGGTTGGCTTCCTATCACCTTTGAATGACTCATTTGATGTGCTAGCATGCAAGATTTTTGAATAAACAATCTTCAATCAAGAACCCTAGGTCTCGGCAATGGAGGGAGTGAGAGAGAGGGAGCATTCGGCTTCTTCAAAAATTGAGAGAGGAAACCGTGAGGGAGAGAGAATAATAATGAAGTGTGTTGTATTTTTGATTTCCAAAATCAAAATACCATTTACCAATTTTCCAAAAATTTGGTACAAGTCATTATCACATCAAATTAAATAAAGCTTGTGTAAGAAACAAGCAATCATCAAATCCCATCTACTTCTATCAACAAAAAGTTGATAAAGTTGACTAGGTGATGTGACATGTGGGCCCCACTTGATTCAAAATCCGAGTGGGCCCGCAACACATCCCGGCCTCGGGTTCGCTAATTCCAAATTAACGAATTTTCTGTTGCGACGTAATTAATCAAATTAATTAAATAATTATGCCTAGCAAAATTACTATTAGCGTCGCTGGCGAATTAATTCTAAATTAGCTCGTTCGCCCGAATTAAAATCTAATTTTAATTCCGCGTCGAAATCTAATTTCGTTTAATATATCGAATATATTATTTTATCGATTAATCCCAAATTAATCATTCTCTCTCTTTTAATAGTATTTTTGTTGGACAGTTATGGCCCATATCATCACTATTTGTACAGATTATGGTGTTGTTGTACAAATTAACTATGTGACAAAGGAAATGATAGAAGGTCCATATGATTAGTTTCGGATTGAGATGATATGAGACAGTATCAATCCACGAAGTTTAATCATTAAATATCCATAGTCGTAGTATTATCGAGATTAGACATCGATCATGCGGAATAGACTAGTATTACACGTGTGCGCGTTGTGGGAGCATAACAACATAGTTCTCATATATTTGGGTATATGATACTCATGCAAGTGTAATAGGAGGTTGTGTTTACCGATGGTATGGAAACAGCTTCTCTCTGGATAGACCCCTCATAATTCCATTGGTAGTATGACTATGTGTCTATGGCAGTCCGAAACAGGGTAGGTGTATTTGGTCTTAACTTGAGACTTGCACCGCTAATACTTGCGACAATCAATATACTTTGGTTTTGGTCGTCCAGGGCTTTAACAGGTTCTGTGTACGCCTCTTCTGAGTATATTGAGAATTGTAGTGTATTGGGTGTGATGTCGAAATGGAAGTATCACTCCAGTCATAGTGGAGATGATGATCACGTAGGATACGAAATTGGTTCTTTTATATGTTGTAGCTATCGGGATATTATGACTAGGTCATGTTTATCCGATTATAGAGACTAGTTACCAGAGATCCGATATGTGCTTCGTACGGGGCAGACATGATTCCAGCCCCAGGCCTTGCACGTGACATCCGATATTGGATCGAAATACGCAATACTACATATACTACGCCTGATATAGATCACATATTCCAGTAAGAATATTTCTGGAGAATTAGGTAGGCACGGTGTTTTGCTAGAAGCCAACCATGTCTTGTAAATCGGTAAAAACGTAGTACTAGGTACGTACGTGTTCGGATAGTCCGACGACCGAATTTACTGCCAACATATCCGGGGATCTCATGGGTCGCTTCCCGAAGATTCACCGATGACGTATGACTCGCACTTTATTAATCTGAGATTAATTATAAGAGAGAGAAAATTAATCTGGGATTAATTACGGAGATATTTTATCTGGGATAAAATATTATTTAAAGAAAGAGAACGATTAATTTTGAATTAATCGATAAAATAATATATTCGATATATTATACGAAATTGGATTTCTACGCGGAATTAAAATTAGATTTTAATTTGGGCGAACGAGTTAATTTAGAATTAATTCGCTAGCGACGTGAATAGTAATTTTGCTAGGCATAATTATTTAATTAAATTTGATTTAATTACGTCGCAACGGAAAATTCGTTAATTCGGAATTAATGAACCCGAGCCTGGGATTGTTTGCGGGGCCCACTCGCATTTCAAATCGAGTGGGGCCCACAAGTCACATCAAGCGTCATATCAACTAGTCAACTTGGTTACTTTAAAGTGATAGAAGTTGATGGTTGTTTTTTTTTGCACACTTTGTCATTCTTGGAATGACTAATACCAACTTTTGATTTTTGGTATATGCATAATTGATTTTAGAAATCAATTACATAACACTTGACTCTCTCTCTCTCATTCTTATCTTCTCCCTCTCACGCTCAATGGGCCTTTTTCTTCCTCCATTTTACTGCAATTGCCGTGAGATGTAGGAGAAGCATAGGGAATTTTGTGGCAAAATTTCCAAGGTGCTAGCACACATTCGGGGTCTTGCGAAGGTGATAGGGAAATCCACCCGTGGGCATGGAATTACACACAAAGCTTGGAGCTTGAAGGAGCACCATGGCCGAATTTTTGGAGCACAAAATCAAGCCTTTGTCGAGAGCTATTGGAGGAAAAGCTTGAAGAGTTTTTGTTGTTCCTCGCATCGCCAAATCCGATCAATGTAAGTATGATTCCTCCATTCTTCATTGTTGTATTCGCACATGTTTTTCTTGCTTGAAATCGATCTTGGGACTATAGTAGAAACCCAACAATGGTATCAGAGCCATTTTGAGCATGAAACTTGATTAGGGTAAAATTTGGGTAAATTGATTTGAGCATGTTTGAGTGAAATTGATTGTTTGAGTATGCTTAAATTATGATAACATGGTGTTATGCATTGTCAATTTGATAAAAATCGAATTGGATAATTTTTCCCTATATCACAAGGCTTGGCCGAATGTGAGCTTGCCCTAAATTCATGGTGATTTTTGTGTTTTTGATCATTGGATGAGTTGGAAAATATTTGGTAATGTTGATTTGAGATTTAATTGAATTGAATTTTGAATTGGACAAATAAACCCAAAATGCCGTGAATGTGTAACATGTAAAATGATGTGATTTTTTTGATTCAAATGTGTTGGACATATGTTGATGATAATGAGCATAATTAATTATGCTAATTGGTGTTTTGGAAATATTAATTTGGTTAATTTATTATGGCATACACTTTGGTTGATTTAATTATGAAATTTGGAATTTTGAAATTAAATTAATTGGGCTTTTAAAGTTGTAATTGGGCTTAATGGGCTTGGTTGGGCCAAGTTTGGTTTAGGCTAATTGGTTGGATCCAATTGAGCCCAAAACCATATCCATAAAGTCCAATTATGACTTAATGGACCCTTAATTTTAATTGGGCCTAGTGGGCCTAAATTGGTTTCTTGGCAAATAAGGGTGATTCCTTAAATGGGGTTTGGTATTTGGGTTTGACCCATATTGACCAAAAGTCCATGCCTTAGAAATTAATTAAAAGCCCATTGGACTTTAATTAAATTGACATTGGATGTTAATTGGGCTTTGAGACCCGTAACGATTAGATTTGGAATCTAAGTCGTAAAGGCACATTAAAAAGTGTAATTATTTAATTTAGAATTAAATATAGAATTAGTATTAAATACAAATTAAATTGGATTTAATGTTGTAGTTTAATATAATTCGTGAATTCGTACTTTGAGTACTTATTCGCAAAACGAGTTGGACTCGCGCAAAATCAAATCGTTGTTTGAACATTGGATGGTCATTAATTTTCAGATTAATTAATTGGATTAGATTGATTGATAACATGCTTTGTGTTAATACATGGATGTGATGTATGAATAATGTATATCAGATGGATATTAGATGGGTGAGGACAATTTTGGAAATTATTGTAATAAATTTAGAATTTATTAATTGGACTTGCGTGTCCAGCCTATTACCTCCTTACTCTTTGTATTTCTCATCTCACATATTCCCCTCAATGTAAATGAGGTTTCTTTAGAAGTGTTATGTAATCGGGTAGAAGTAATACTTGTGCTAGCGGGAGAGAGGAAAGGGAGAGATTTGTTCTAGGAACAATGTGTTAAGTATCCATCTGCATATCATTATTATATTTATTTACTTACGCGCCTTATTATGTGTTTAGAATGCATGTTTAAGGGTGTATGATGATGAGACCTTAACAAAGATAATAAATTGGTTGCCAATTTACGCGAAAAACCCTCACTACATATTAAGCGTTTTTCCTTCCATTGAGTGATTCTTACTCAAGATCCAAGACTGGCACTGGTTTGTTGGCCAAAGTCAAGACCTTTGTCCGTCGCAGATGTGTTTGAATCATGAAGGCTTTGTTCCATATCGGTGTCTTGTCCAAGTTGTGATTTGTTGGCCAAAGTCAAGATCACTTCTTGTCCATCGACATTGATTACGAAGCTTTCCATGGTCAATGAGTTCCGCTTAACTGGGATCATTAAGTTTGTTGTGCCAAAGCCAAGGCTTAATTGATTCAGAGGAAAAAGGTTAGGCAATATATTGGATATATTGGCATATATAAGATATATGTTTCGGACTTGGATATCCACCTACTGGATCTAGGAATTGGATGAGATCCAATTGATTTTAGAGATCTACCTAGTTAATTATCATACAATTTATTGGCCAAAGTCAAGATTGTGTGTTATTTAACTGGATCCTAGCCCACTAGGAAACAAGATTTCCCAAGTACTCAACAGAGGGTTAGAGGCTCGCCGAAAAATAGTGGGAGGCAAGTATTAAATTTGCAATATTCGTTTAGTTACTTGCCATACGCGCTTATTATAAATATTTCGTCAAATAAATTAATATATTAGTTGGACTACTATTTAATCGTTGTTTTAATTAAACAGTTGGACTATATTCAAACTATTTTATTTATAGTTGATTATATAATGGGATTATAGTAATCAATATATTTGAATTAACCATTTCAATTAATAGTTGATTTTATAATTGTATTATAGTCATCAATATAATTGAATTTAACCTATTAAATTATAGTTGATTATATAGTTAGACTATAGTAATCATTATAAATAATAGTACCTAAAATCGTTGATTCGATAGTTGGACTATTGGAATCAAGATAATTGAAAGATTAGTGTTTAAAACATAATCCTGGGTGAAAATGTATTTAAACGACTTTAATTTTCAAATTGGGAATTAAATCTCAGGATAGTCCTGGGAACCGAGAAGTTACTTCAATATAATTGAATTTAACCTATTAAATTATAGTTGATTATATAGTTAGACTATAGTAATCATTATAAATGATAGTACCTAAAATCGTTGATTCGATAGTTGGACTATTGGAATCAAGATAATTGAAAGATTAGTGTTTAAAACATAATCCTGGGTGAAAATGTATTTAAACGACTTTAATTTTCAAATTGGGAATAAATCTCAGGATAGTCCTGGGAACCGAGAAGTTACTTCAATATAATTGAATTTACCTATTAAATTATAGTTGATTATATAGTTAGACTATAGTAATCATTATAAATAATAGTACCTAAAATCGTTGATTCGATAGTTGGACTATTGGAATCAAGATAATTGAAAGATTGGTGTTTAAAACATAATCCTGGGTGAAAATGTATTTAAACGACTTTAATTTTCAAATTGGGAATTAAATCTCAGGATAGTCCTGGGAACCGAGAAGTTACTTTATTTGATATAGTGACGTCTCGAGCCTAAGCCCAGAGTTGAGCAAATAGTAGAACATGATATTTGGAATATTCATGTGATGATAACTTTAGTGCTTAATCCGTTATGCTTGCCGCAAAGACTCCTTATTTTCTTAGTCAGACTTAATGATTAGATCCTTATAGTATGATAATGAAATTGAAGGATCTTCATAGATCTATCCTTAGATCTTAGAAGAACTAATTGCAATAGAAAACTCTTAGAGCGTTAATGGCTATACTCAATGAGACAAATCCAGTGTTTGCAATAAGGCAAGAAGCGCAAGACGCATCTTACTTCGACATTCCAGAAAGCCAAGGCTTGGCCAAAGGCATCTGGGGTATGGAAAAGGGGCAAAGGCAAAATCATTATAATCTTCTGGGAAGATATAGGACATATTCCAAAATGTCTGCCTAAACTGTGGAAAACGGGGTCATTGGAAGCGTGATTGCCGTATGGACAAGGCAGACATGAAGGAATTGAAGACGGTGCAAGGCTCCGACTTCAAATATGTTTGTCATAAACATGTTCACTACTAGTATTAAAATTGGATTTTAAATACTGAGTGTGGTACATAAATATGTACTGATGTGCAGAATCTGCTGACAAGCAGGATACTGACTTCAGATGAGATTGATCTACGAGTCGAAAACGGGACGACAGTCGCTGTTTTAACCGTAGAAACCTAAGTTTAGGAACTACCCTTCCGGTATGTACTTAAATTAGGAAACTGTTAGAATGTAACTAGTTTGACTAGAAACATTATCTCTATATCAGAGTATAATCTGTTGCGGATATACCTTTATATTCTAGAACACTAAAGTGTTTTATTTTATAAAGATGATATTGAGATAAACACATTAGATGTGATTAACAGTATTTATATTTTGAATATAAATAAATCTCACACGTATGATATGAAAAACAAATAGCTCAAAATGAATTAATCAGATGAGGCTTATTTGTGGCATTGTTGTCTGGGACACAATTAACAAGACTCGTATATCCACACTTTCGAAGAGTGGATACTAGGACGGATTTGATTCTATTCAAATAATGTCTACGAATCTAATTTATTAGGCAAAGTGCCTGAAATACTTTTTACTTGGTAAAAGTGAAAAGGCCACCGATTTGTTAGCCCTTAGTCATAGTGATGTAAGTGGGCCCATGTCTAGCTAGGCTAGAGGTGGATATGAATGTTTCGTGACCTTTACGGATGTGGCATCGCGTTATGGTTATGTGTTTCTTGTGAAACACGGATCGAAAACTTTTAGAGTTTCGACACAAAGTAGACAAACAGATCGGCTAAAGTATTGAAACATCACAGTTAGACCATGATAAAAATACTTAAGCAATAAGTTTCTCAAATACTTGAAAGAGTATAGTATTCTTTCAATGAGGACTCCTCCCGGAACACGTCAATTGGACGGTGTGTCTGAACGGAGAAACCGAATTTTATTGGACATGATAAGGTTAATCATGAGTCGCTCTGAGCTACCATTTCCTTCAAGGGATACGCTTTAAACAGTGCAAAACTTATTTTGAATAAGGTTCCATAAAAATCTGTTTGACAGATTTCATATTAGATATGAACATGAAAGAAACTGGGTTTTCTCATTCCTGAAGATTTGGGAATGCTGGGCATAAGTTTAGATGATACCAAACTAAAACCCAAATCAGATAAGTGCCTAATTGTAGGTTATCCTAGGGAA